>PVHY01001802.1:0-17664 GCA_004024945.1 Uropsilus gracilis
AGACTTATCACTGTGAGTAAGGGGAGTTTGTGTCTCTTCTTTTGAGGTGAAAATGAGAGCATCCCCCACTAAGGTACAGTGGTACCACACCTGCCTGAGACTTCTACTACCTTTTCTGGACATGACTATAGTGCAGGGAGTAGTGATGCTGAGCCACTGATGGTCTCCTGAGCCTTATAAACAGATCTTTGGCACCTGTCTTTATTCATTTTACTAGTTGTTAATTTGTCAGTCGTTTACATGCCTATATAACTTTGGGGTTACAGTTTACTCCTTCACATCTACATATGCTTGACCTTTGAAGCAAGTCAGTCTACAGTCTACTATGCAACAAGGAACAGAAGGGTGAGGCTGACCTGTCCTGGGGAGGTGGCCGGGTACTTGGAAGTGTTTATGTTTGTGAGCTAGAACAACATCTGATTCATGATTAAGCAACAGACGATCATTTGTTAACTAACTACAACAAATGTAAGAAGGCAAAGCCAAACTCAAAAGGATGTCTCTGCCTTGTCCCATGAACTTGGCAGTAAAGCAGGGGGAGACAGAGTTCATGCCACCCTCTGAGCAACATGCTGAACTCTCTGTTCCCAACGTGTCAGATCAAGGTCATGGGAGCCTTGGAATTAAATAGTTCCACTAATATTTCTTCCCCATAGGCTTGCACATCACCACCTCAATCAGATCTCTAAGACCTGTTTTCAGAGATAAGTCCCCCCGTGTTTTGAATATATGCTTTGATCAGAGCTCCAGTAACAGGGCCCAGAATGTCAGGGGAAAGCTGCTCCTTCTACCTTTTCCAACCTCTCTCATATCATTTTGGCAATGAATTATTCAACAAAGTCACTGGGTAATTGGCTCTCATTTCTGGGAGCACTTCCAGAAATGTCAGGAGAAATTATGTTTTTTTCAACTTAAAATGCATTCCCCAACCCCAAATGCTGGGCTACAGAAGAAAGTTTCCCAGTAAAACTTTCTGAATCAGAATAAATTGGGATAGGGATGTGGGGGCGAAAAGGAAGATCTCCTTTAGGTTCCCACTGCCTTTGTGGTAGTCTGTGACCTTTTGGAGGGCTCACTCTCTTTCTAATTAGCTGTGTGACCTTGACCAAATCAACTCTGTGAGTGAATTTTGTTTATTAGATGGGCACAAATGGACCTGATACAGTCTTTGGAAAAATTAAGTGACTGTATGTTAGAAGCACTTTCAAATGGCAATGCACCGAGACTATATTTTCTCATCAGAGGTGGGCACCTAACACAGGTGAGGCTGAAAGGGCTGGCAGATATAATAATAAACCTGAGTCATGAAGGAAGGAGAGAGGAATATTCTGGAGCATGAATGCAGCAAGGTAAAAATTAAGGACCTTTTTGGGTATACCTTAAAAATACCGGAGGACTTACGCAGATCCAGAGTGAAAGGTGGAGGGAGATAGCGGGAGGAAAGGTGCTGGCAGGGTATGATCGGCCACACTTTGTAGTGTACCCTGAGAAGTCTGTCCCTTTCAAAGATGGGGAAAGAAAGAAAGGTCTTTGGAGAGGGAATGGTATCCCAGATTACAGAGTGGAAGCTGCGTGGAAAGGAGTACAGATCATATATTTGAGACTGTCCATGCTGGAGATTGGGAGCTGGTAATCAGCCAGACCCTTCTTGGTAAAGTCAGTAACCAATGGAAAAGCTGCTTTCTTTTCTTTTTTTTTTTTTTTCTGAGTAAAATAAAGTCTTTATTACTGCTCTCCCATTGAGGTTCACTGACCCTGGAATGAGAGTTAAGTGAAGTCGTACCCATGTTGAAGAGAGAGCTATGTTTTTTGTTTGTTTGTTTTGTTTTGGGAGACTAGGTCTCGCTATTTTTGCCCATGGAACCGCAGGCTCACGTTGTCCGGGGTACATGGACTCAAGCAATCCCCAGCCTCAGCTTCCCAGGTAGCTGGGATTACAGGTGCACACCATCTCACCCAGCTATTTTTTGGGGGACTAGGTCTCGCTGTGTTGCCCCGGGTGGGACTCAAACCGCGATCCCCAGGCCCCGCCGTGACTTCATAAAGCTGTTGCTTACAGGCATGCGCCACCGTGACCAGCCGAGAGAGCTATCTTTTAAAATTTTAACTTATTTCCTTGATTGCACACATACACACACACACATATATATACACACACACACATATATGTATATGTATCACATCATTGTCTACCCTGAGGCTCTCCTACCACCCCGTCAACCTGCAAACCATCTTTATCTCTTATGCCCTCCCCTACCCTTCTCCTGCTCTATGCCTCAATTTCTTTGGCAGTTTTATATTTTTCTTGTCTGTTTATCTTCCCTGTAGCCCTCATATAAGTGAGACCATCCTGTATTTCTCTTTTTCTTTCTGGTTATTTACGCTAACATGATCCTTTTAGCTCTAACCATGTTACTGCAAATGACATGTTTGTCTTCTTTGATGAATAATATTCCATTGTGTAGATATTCCACAACTTTTTTAAGCCATTCTTCAGTTTGGGGGCATATGGGTTGTTTCCATATCCTGAAAATTGTGAATAGTGCTGCGATAATAAGCTTTTGTACAGCAAAAGAGACAATAACCAAAACAAAAAGAAACCAAATCGAATGGGAGAAAAATTTTGGCCTCCATACAAGCAATAAGGGCCTGAAAATAAATATACACAAAGAACTCACACAACTTAACAAAAATCCCAGTCAAAAAGTGGGGAAAAGAAGCCAGACACAGTGACGTGTGCCTGTAATCCTAGCTACTTGGAAGGCAAAAGTTAGAAATAACTTGAGTCCGTGGGTTCGAGACTACCCTAGGCAAAATAGTGAGACCTAGTCTCAAAAAAATAGCCAGGCATAGTGGCGCAAGCCTGTAATCCCAGCTACTTGGGAAATTGAGGATAGGAATCACTTGAGTCCGCAGTTTCGGATCTACCCTGGGCAATATAGCGAGACCTAGTCTCAAAAAAAAAAAAAAGTGGGGAAAAGAACTAAAAAGACACTTCTCCAAAGAAGAAATATAAATGGCCAACAGGCATATGAAAAAAATGCCCAACATTATTAATAATCAGGGAAATCCAAATAAAAACCACACTGAGATACCATCTTACAACAGTAAGAATGGTCCACATCAAAAAAACTGGAAAAGTCATTTTCTAAAGCAGGGACCTTCCACTCAAAAAACCATTAGGAGTCTAAGAAAATCTTGATACACAGAACATGCACTCATAATTAACTGCCACTAGGTGGCACAATTCTCAGGAAATAAGATGAGGTGGTGGTCTTGCTTTGAAATAGGCTTTTGTGATAGCCACATCCACGCCACATCCACTTTCTTTTGGAATTTCAATTCTGAACTTTTTATTTCATAAAGAGAAGATTATGTGAATTGACTATTCCTTTATCCTGGAATCTCTCCCTCCTTCCTTTGCTGAGTTACAACCACTTTTACACAAAGTACTATTTCCTAAGAGAATTGCAGTCTTCAGCACCAGTTTAATTCCTTGGGCACACACACTTAGAGTCTCTTGGCCGTAATACTGCTTTACTCTTGAAATTCCTAACCTTTAGATTTTAATCTTCATATAAAGACAATGAACCACACCAATGCCATTTGCAACTCAAACCTCAAAGGCAGTACAGTGTCTGAATCACAGCAGGCACTCAAAAATTAGCATTTGTTTAATAAGTAAGTTAATGGTAGACTAACTAATAGAGAAATAGATGCACTCAATGTTTTCTATTTTTTCTGTCTGTGTCTATTTCTTCTAGGCTGAAACTCCAACTAACCCAGGTCAACTAACCAAGTCTCCAACTCTCTGCTCTGAACTCTGTATGATGGTGGGAGTTGACCATGCTACTTAGTGCTCCAGTTACTATCACACCATTGCCCATAACTGTTACTTTATTATACAATGAAGCAGCCATCCAACCTCTTTGGAGAAGGTTGCTCCCATGCTCCTTCTTGCAGAAGGAGGCACTTGCTTTCAGCTGCAGAACTGAAGTCCTATTCTTTGCTGGCCATTAGCTCTCTGCTCCTGGAGGTCACAAGAGCACTTTGTGTGTGGCACCCTCCAACTTTAAGCCAACAAAACAGTGCATCAAATTCTTTACTTTCTGTGGCTACTCTCAGCTATGGAAAATTCTCTGCCTTAAAGGCCTCATGTGATTATGTGATACCCACTATGATCCTTCTTTCTCAAAATCATCTGTGCCAGGTAACATCACCTGATTATGGCAGCAAAACCCGACAGATGCAAGCCCAACACAAGCATGGAGTGTGGTGTGTACATGGGGATCCAGGGGGAACCTTGGAAGATGAACTGGAACCCTGCCTGGAAGTCAGAAACACATCAGACACCAGACACTGGTGTCTCTGCATTCGGGCATGTCACTGCATTTGAACGAGCCCATGTTGTTTCATTCTGTAGAATGAGAACAGCTAATCCCTCTACTCCCAGGGTTGTGTAACGGTTAAAGAGAAGATGGATATCAAAGTAGGTTTAAGGTATAAGTCAGATCTGGTTGGAGTACTACGTACAAGTGTAAGTCACCTCCAGACTGAAAGTTCCTTCAAGTCAAGGAACTTTTGTTTCTTTGGACCTGCCAAAATCAGGGTCTTCCTCCCCTGTAGTGAGCCTTACTCTAAGTTATAGTGAGATGCAAGCTTTGGGTACCGAGAAATGGAGCGATGCTGGGGGCTTTCCAACAGCTGCTTCTTCCTAACCTGGATGGCTCCTGCCCTGGAGTAAAGGGGAGTAAAGTGGCTGTCACTGCCCCCAAAGTTGACCTGGCTCTCTTGGTAGAACTAGGGGCTAATTCTGAAAGGCTGTTCCACAGACTAAAGATAGGCACAGCACGATAACTGAACTAGTATTTCAACAAGGAAGACAGTCTGCCTTCTCCTTTCCACTCTTGAACATTTTTTAGGACAGGAATTGTGAGTTGTGACAACATCTAGTCATCTGGATCTGGTTAGAACACTGAAGGGCAAATTTCTCCATTGTCTGAAATGCTGAAAGCAAGACAGCACTCACCCACAGAGTCCCACTTATTTCTCCTCTGTTCATGCAGCTTATTTTCTGAGAAGGGAGCATACAGACCTCTATGTAACTTGTGTTAAGAATGATGCATACACATATCAACCCTGTTTTACCCTTTAGCAAAAGAAGTCATTATGGTGTGGTGTCCCTCAACCCTTTCTTGTATAGAAATACATGAATAAAGCAGCGTTGGGCACATAGCTGATGCTTCAAAGAGCATTTGCTAAATGAAGGAACAAATAATAGCAATAATAATTGGTGACTTGGAACCCAGATCTCCTGATGTGCACTTTTTTCTAGAACACTTTTTTTTTAAAAAAGAGACTAGCCTTGCTAATGTTGCCCAGGGTTGCCTTGAACCCATGGACTCAAGTGATCCACAGCCTCAGCCTCCCAGGTAACTGGGATTACAGGCGTGCGCCACCACACCTGGCTTAGAACTCTTCCTTCCTTCTTTCCTTCCTTCCTTCCTTCCTTCCTTCCTTCCTTCCTTCCTTCCTTCCTTCCTTCCTTCCTTCCTTCCTTCCTTCCTGACTAGGTCTCGCTATGTTGCCCGGGGTAGTCCCAATCCAGGATCAGATCTGAGTAGTCCAGATCCTGGATCAATTCTGGAATCCCGCAGACTCAGGCAATCCCCAACCTCAGCCTCCCAGGTAGCTGGGATTACAGACACATGCCCCCATGCCCAGTTATTATTTTTTTTTTTTTGAGACTAGGTCTCACTATGTTGCCTGGAGTGGGTCTTGAACCTGTGGACTCAAGAGTTCCTAGCCTCTGCCTCTCTCTCTAGGCTGGGATTAAAGATAAGCGCCACCACACCCGGCCCCAGAACACTTTCTTAAATACTATTTTTACCTCGTGGTTTCCTTTTGAAGATTTAAATAAGCAGGTATAGTCTCGATGAACTTGAATGTGCCAGCTTCCGCAGCCACTGGAAATTCCAAGACAGCCTGTATAATCAAGATCTCCTAAGACAACTGTGCCGTGCATGACCATCTGCTATCCTTCACTGGATGGAAGAACTGAGGAGGTTAATGATTCTTCCCTGGCTCTGTGATCTTGCACAAATGTGGGCATGGCTCTTGCCTATTTTTCAAGATGACACCCACCTACAACACCAAGGATGTGCACCTGTCTGCACAGTGATCAGCATTTTCTTGCTGGAGAGATTTGTGAACTTTTTAGAGGTTACAAAGGAATACCGGGAAGTGTATGGGCTTCACAATGAGAGTGTTCAGAATTTCAAACTTGGGTTCCTCTGTTTATGAGCTGGGTAACCTATTTCCTTTCTGAACTTATTTCTTCACAAGTGAAATTGGAAGACTAGAACTATTTATGCCTTTGGGGTAATTGTGAAGATGAAATAAACTAAGTGTCCCTGGTATGACTCAGTTATAGCTGAGTTAGTTATAGTTATAACACTATAACTATAGCACTTTATCTAGTTATAGTTAAAGTACTAGGTATGGAAATAGGCACTCCACAAATGGGCTACTGTGGCTGTGGGTATATAACTAAAATTCCTCTTGAATACCTACACATTCATTTTCTCAAAGCACCCAGTCATTTATTCCAGGAACATTTGCTAAGTGCCTAAGAATATGCCAGTCACTGTGCTCAATGATGGGGGCTGAAACGAGTAAACAAGGAAGAAAGAGAAAGGGGAAGCTTCTTGAGAACCCACATGGAGCTGGGCACTCATAGCTTTGGGACTTAGTATCTGTTTTTGATTCTTCATTTCACAGCCTCTCATTTTCTCATGAAAATCCCTCTCCTTTCTGGTCACCAACACTTCATTCTGAGTCTGTCTTCTCTGAATTTCACAGGGTGGATGAACATACCCAAGAGCTTTGCTCTGCTCCTGGTCACTAGGGCTTAACTTTAGCCTCCATGCCTGGCTTTCCTTGAAATGATGAGGGATTCCACATTCTCAACAGAAGCCTTGGTGCCCTTGACCTTAGCACTGCTGCTTGTGAAAGAACTTGTGTTGTGACAGGATCTTTATGTCCTTTTAAGGATTTTTTTTTTTTTTTTGCTTTAGTCCAGGTGCTGGGTCTTCCATAGTAATTTATTCTATTGTCAATTTTATCTGTCCTTTATACTGTTATTATAGCATAAGTGACATGCTTCCATAAAATTTCAGGGGGAAATGGGTATTACTGCAAACACAGGTACTCACAGAACCACACAATGAAAACATTCCACAGAAGTTCTTTGGTTTCTGTTTCCCACAAATCTATAGCAACAAGTGACTCGCTTTTAAAATAGCTCTAGATCTGCCCATCTAGAATAATTCCAGGAAAAAATAATTGGCTGTGGTTCTCACTAAACCAATCAATCAATCTCACAGCACAGTGATTCCAGAAAAAGAAAATTCAAATAGAAAGTGAAACTATCAGGATATTAGAACCAAAAATGTATGGAAAATTTTTTTCTTTTCCTTACTTTTTTTAACATAACTACTAGAAAATTTTATTACATCTGTGGCTTGGTTTTGGGTGACACTGTATCTTGTATATTGTTTTGTTCATCAAAACTGCATTGCTGATTATATTTACAAGTTAAAAACATCGTTAGTACTCAAAATATTCAAATTTACAAACACAAATAAAATTTTGTGTTAACTTCCTTAGCTTATTTTTCCCTTCCCATCCCTTTGCCTCTTTTTTCTTTCCCCCTTTTCTCCCTCTTAACCACAGAAACTCAGTTCAGTTTGCAACATCTGCTAGTTTTAAGATTTTCTCATCAGTTCATCCATGTTGTTTCTTTATTTCATACATATATGTGAAATCATCCCGCATTTGTCTTTACCATTCTGGCTTACTTTGCATTGGATAACTCCTTGAATTCCTTCCATTTTTCCGTAACTGGTAGCATTTTATCTTTCTTTATAACTAAATACTATTTCATTGTGTATACACACAATTTTTTTTTTTACTCAGCTCTATTTCAGTGGGCACATAGGTTGCCTTCACGTCTTAGCTATTGTTATAAGTAACTCAATAAATATTGCGGAACATATATGTCCTTGAATTGATATCTTTGTATTCTTTGGATACCCAAATGTGAAATTGCTGGATCATATGATGTTTGCATTTTTAGTTATTAAAGATACATGTAGCACTTTTCAGAATGGCTTTACCAATTTATATGCCCATCAACAAGGTATTAAGGTTCCACTTTTTCCACGTTCTCCAACACTTGTTGTTAGAAGTCTTTTCAATGTGTACATTCTCAGAAGTACAGATGATATCTTACCATGGTTTTAATATACATTTCCTTTATTAAAAGTGAATATGAGAATTTTTTCATATATGTGTTAGTTTTCTGTGTATCTTTTTGGGGAAATTGTCTTTTAAGATATACTGCCCATTTATTAATTGGATTGCTTTTGTGTGTTTGTCATTAAGTTGGATGAGTTTTTTTGTATACCTTGGATATTAACCCCATATTGGTTGCAGGATGTGAATATCTTCTCTCATTCAGTTAGATGTCTTTTTTTTTTTTTTTTTGAGACTAGGTCTCACTATTTTTGCCCGTGGAACCACAGGTTCTCGTTCCCCGGGGTACCACAAACTCAAGCAATCCCCAGCCTCAGCTTCCCAGGTAGCTGGGATTACAGGCGCACGCCACCATGCCCAGCTATTTTTTTGGAATTAAGTCTTGCTACGGACCCCAGGCGGGACTCAAACCGCAAACCCTAGCCCCAGGCGCTTCATAGGCTGATGCTTACAGGCACAAGTCACCGTGCCCGACTCAGTTAGATGTCTTTTAATTCTATAAATATTTTCTTTTGCTTTGTAAGAGATTTTTAAAATTGATAGAGTCCCAGTGTGTTTATTTTTGTTTTTATTTCCCTCACCTAATGGTCAAATCTTCAAAGATTTGCTCATTATTAACAATAAAGTATTGCCAGTACTTTCTTCTTTTTTATTGTATCTTTTATTGTAGTCTTATATCTAAGTCTTTAACCCATTTTGAATTAATTTTTGTGCATGGAGTTAGAGTGAGCCAACTTTCTTCTTTTACATGTGTCTGTTGGCCTTCTTTCACATGTGACTTTCTTCTTTTACGTGTGCCATCCTCTCCATCTCTGGAGTCAGATTCTACAGTCAGATTCCTGAGGATTGTTTTGGTTTAGTTTTGTCTGTTCATATGTTTTGTTTCTTTATAATTTTTAATGGAGAAACATTTGCGAGTGCCATTTGTTAATGAAAAACTTTACCCTTCTGAGGTAGGATAAATATTCCTAAGCAAGACATCAAAGGCAACAGTGTTAAGAAATAACTAACAGAACTGACTTCAGAAAAAGTTTTAAACTTTTAAGTTAGGAAAAATATTTACAATTCACACACACACAAAAAAAACCCACAACATAAAAGTGCTTTTACAATTGCTAGATGGAAAAAAGTCATGAAAAGACAATTCACAAAATACAGCATTCAACAATTATTTTAAAATATTTGGCCTTGCCAATAAGAGATATACAATTTAAAATAGTGATATACAATTTTTATCGTTAAGTTGGCAAAACTTAAACTTATACCAACTTTAAAATTATGCCAGTGATGCTGAGGAGCTATGAACAAAAACCTGGCACAGAGACACTGTCAATAAGGGCACTGCACACCCTATTTGCTTAGAGGGAAGAGGACTGCCAAATGGCAGTGCCCCCCCCCCCACAAAGCCCCAGAGGAGGAGACCCGGAGACCTACCATCAGCTCATGGCTGTCCCCATAGAGGAACTGCTCTACCAAAACATACAGCTCGGAATCATGCCTCCAAAGCCAAAGACCAGAAACAACATGAAGGAGCAACAAAATGTTGCAGAAAACAACAGAGATGAGATTGACCAAGAAACAAGAAGCAATCATACAAGCCAAAGGTGCTCCAATCTGCCTACGAAGGCAAAAGCAGTAACAGGAAAGATAAACAGCACACTCTACCAAGTCCCAAGAAAATCACACCTTCACCAAGGATGAGGAAATAGATCCAGAAAAGAAAAAAAAAATGACTAAAGGGCTAAACATGGGCAAACAACAAAAAGAAAGGAGGCGAAGTGACCAGAGGGGGTGTGGTGTGGTGAGGTATTCCCATGGAGATCAGCAATTATACAATCATGTATTGTAAAAAATCCAAAAGTAAAATAAAATTTTAAAAAATGAAAATAAAAATAAATAAAAAAGGGATATTACAAACTCTTAATAAAGTCAATCATTCAGATGAAAAAAATAAAAATAAAAATAAAAGTATGCCAGTGTTGGAAAGTATATGCATGAAACATATATAGAGAGATGAAAACTTTATTTCATCTACATTAAATAGTTTGAAAAATATTTCATATGAGACAGTCTTTCCATGTTGATACTTTTACCCTAGGGTGGCAGAGAAGTTAAACGTTAGCATGTGAGATTTACTGACTTTTGCCATCAAAAAACTTGTCTGCACTGAAATTCACAATTTTATTCACTAAGAAAGAATGTCTCTGATTTGCAGGAATAAATATAATCAATATCCAATTCTTCAATCCTTATTTCTCCCTTTATCAGTATTTTGATTAGAAAGTCAGTATTATTTAGTGAGAGTGTAAGAGTGCTTAAAATCATGTGATAAAAAAACTTAAAATGGAAATAGCACGACTCAGTAATCCCACTTCTGAGCATCTATCAAAGAACATGAAGTCATCAGTTCAAAAATTTTATGTTCTACAATATTTATTACTGCTTTATTCACGTTAGCTAGGACATACAGATAATGTAAATGTATGCTGATAGATGATTTGATTAAGAAGATGTGGTGCATTCACACAATGGCATACTATTCAATCATAAGGAAAGATTAAAAGTTAACATTTACAGCAAAATGGAAGGAGTTGAGGGAATTGTGTGTACTAAAACAAGTTAGAATGAAAAGACAAATACTGGTTGTCTGCATAGTGGCTGATTTGACAAAGCAACATGCTTACAAAAACTAGCAGAACTGAAGATTTGAGGTTAAGAGGAAAGGAAGAGAGAAAAAAAGCCAGGGGGGAATATGGGATGGTGGGCGGGGCATAATAAGTATGTTTTGAGGGGAAAAAAGGAGTGGTTGTGGTGAAAGGTAAAAGTGTCCCCAAGATTAAACACCTAGGTCTGAAAAGCTGTTTCAAACCGGGATGTACATGTAGTACTTTATCAGTTTTTGAAATTATGCAACTTTGACTTTAAGGTATCAAAAGTTAAGTACACTGACTCCATACTAGGGACTGCACTCACATCAGACTACCCCTGGGATGAAGGGAGGATAAAAGAGCAATCTGGCACCCTTTCTTCACCCTGCCACTAATGAATGACTTCTGTTTGTAGTGAAGATGAATTGGTATTCACCGTTTCCATGGTTAAAGATGTGCAAACTATACTTGAAGCTATGTTCTCAGTGTAAATTAGATTTCTCACTCTTTTTTTTTTTTTTTTTTTTGAGACAAGGTCTCGCTGTTTTTGCCTGTGGAACCACAGGTTCACGGACTCAAGCAAACCCCAGCCTCAGCTTCCCAGGTAGCTGGGATTACAGGCACGCGCCACCATGCCCAACTATTTTTTTTTTTGGAACTAGGTCTCACTATGGGCCCCAAGCAGGGCTCGAACCACGATCCTTAGCCCCAGTCGCTTCATAGGCTGAAGCTTACCAGCACGAGCCATCATGCCCGGCCCAGATTTCTCACTCTTGATAGATGATCTAATTGGCTTCATTTGAGTCAGCTGTCCATCCAGCGCTTGGGGGAGAAGAGGGTCTCTTAAGAATGCTGCAATGATGCACCCACGAACAAATAATTCCCCTCAAAGCAAGGAGGTGACGGATGCTAATGACCACAGGATGCAGACTCTCTTGGCATACATATAAAATCATCTTAACAAGGCTGTAGGACCCTCTCTACCTTCTTCGTTCCCAGCGGTGGTATCCTCTTTACCAAGTGTATACTTTTGCACCTCCATTTTCCCACACTGAATTAGGTCCTCTCCAGCTCAATTTCCAAAACCCACTTCAGCTATCATCTCTTTAGAAAGACTTCTCTGACAATTCCATCCTCCCTCCTCGCCAGGTTGAATGCCCATCTCATATGTTGCCAAACATATCATGTGTTCAAACTGAGCACCTTCTTTCTCTCCATAGACTATGGGGAAACTGTGAACTTCCTAAAAGCAGGGAACCGTCTGAGTCGTCTCACTAATCATTCATGCTTTGTGCAGCAGCAAGTTTGCAATAGGAACTAATGTTTACTGGGTGCATAAAATCTGCCCGGTAACATAATAACCCTTAGTATAATTACTCTTATCCCTTGGAGAGCACTAAGAAACATCAAGTACAATCTTCCAATTCATTTTTAGACTCTACTCTTTACCAGACATTTGTTTTCACATGATTGTATTTGTGTTCTGACATGACAATATTTTACATTGCTGTATTATGCCACATCTGCTTCCTGAACTATAAGGGAGTGGCTTCATCTTTTTTCCAGCTTGATAGTTGCCCTGGTTGACTTCGTACAATTATGTTTCATAGGCTCATGTGCTTGCAATATTGTGTAATTCACATCAGAATATTTGCTATATTAATATCCCCCGTGTGCTATTTTGTCACCATTTTTATCTACCAGTGTTTATCTGCATTATGGGTCTAGTGGTGACGGCCTTTCAGGGTTGCTGAGAATTAAATAGCAAATAAATATATACAGCATTTATCACCAGGTATGTCACAGATTATCTATTTGCTTGGTTTTCCAGCACACCCAAGGGAAGGACTTATTTCTACTGAGCTGCATGATACAGCAGAGATTCAAGAAACAAAAACAAATCTGCATTCGGTTTATGAGACCATGTCCATAAACCCAACATCCATAAGATGAAGGTACAAATTATTGGGTGGGAGTTCCGAAAAGGCTGTGTTTTCTGGTTTGTTTTTTCTTTTTTCTTTTTTTTTTTTTTGAGAGTAGGTCTTGCTATTTTTGTCCGTGGAACCGCAGGCTCTCATTGCCTGGGGTACCACAGACTCAAGCAATCCCCAGCCTCAGCTTCCCAGGTAGCTGGGATGACAGGCACACGCCACACGCCCAGCTATATTTTTGGAACTAGGTCTCGCTACGGGTCCCAGGCGGGACTCGAACCGCGATCCCTAGCCCTTGCCGCTTCATAGGCTGAAGCTTACAGGCATGAGCCACCATGCCCGGGGCCTCTGGTTTGTTTTGTTACGACCAGCATGTCAAGACCATCTGTAAAGACTTGATGGCTGGAACTCCAACTACTCTTTTGGTCCATGAGGCACATTGTGACGTTAAGTCAATCTGCGGGGATGAGCGAGCAGGGAAAGAATTCGGCTCCCTGGCATACCTCGAGCCCTCTCACTTCCCCCGCCCCTCGAACCTCTTCAAGGTCCCCTCGGATCCCTCCCTCGCGCCCCTCTGTTCCCCCACGCCCCCTCGCGCCGCCCGCTTTGAAAGTGCTCGGAGAACCCATCGGCGTCACGGGCAGCCTCGGGATGCCATTGGTCGATGTCTGTCACGTGCAGTGGCGCGCGGCTGCGATTGGGGCAACAGGGCGGCGGGGGTAGGGGCGGGCCCGCGAGGCGGGGCCCGGGATGGCGGGGGCCCGCGAGGGAGATGAACCACTGTCCGAGCGCGGGTGGCGGTGAGTGATCTGGCTGTGGGTGGTGGGGCCGCCGAGGTCACGGGGGCCGCGGCAGCCTGGGATGCGGAGCCGGGAAGAGATTTTAAATGTCCGGTATTCGAGAGGCGGGCGCGGGGTACCTCGCTGACGGGAGGAGGGGAGCCCGGGGTCGCGCACGGGCCGCCAGGCACCTGACCTGCTGTGTCTCTCGAGATAATCTGAAATTTAAACGTCCTCAACTGACTAGAATTCGGTAGAGCTGCACTCGGCAAGCCGAACAAGACGCGGCGGGCCGGTGCAGACGCCCGTGTGTGCGACTCTGTAAGGTCCCATGCTACGTCTTTTGTGCGGTGGCCTCTTCTGGGACGTGCGTTCTCAACGCGGGGACAGTGCTGCTGGTCTAGGGGACCTGCTGTTGATCTAGGGGCACCTACGTCCTAGGTAACGCAATGGGGATGGCATTCCGAAGGCACAGGATAAGGCAGCTACACAGGTTACCTGTGGCATTGAAATGTTACAGCAGCTGGGGGTTCCCACTCCCTCCCTACATCTTCATGGGATTGAGCCCCAGTAACTGAAAAGTCACCTTAGGAGAAAGGAGTGAGGAAAAGGTGAGAAACCCTGCCTTAGGGGAAGAGAGAAGCAGATATTGATTGCTATGATAGGCATGTATGTTCAAGGATTAGAACAAGCATTTACGGAGAACTGAAAGGATTTCAGAGGCTGTCTAGCTGGTAGAGGGTTGTTACATGGAGTCTGTATGGCATGGTGTTCCATGTAGACGCCACCATGTATTAAATGTGTAGTGGGCTTTACCATCTACCTTGTGTGCATATACTCTGATGTTTGAGCAATGAGAATATCTCCAACCATCTTTCCTGGGATAGAATTTAGACTTTTCTTTATGCAAAGAGTGACTGTATTGTTAGAATTTAATGCCAACATATGCACATATACGTTTACACATAAAATTTTATCTGACCTCCCCAGCAAATAAAGTGTCATTCTACTTCCTATATGTGAAAACTGGGGCTCAGAGGAATTAAGTGGGTTGCTACTGAGCATACCTAGTCAGAGCTCTAAAATGGAAGAACTGTTATTTAAACCTAAGTTTCTATGACTCCTAAACCACTCACTGGTGCTTTTTCTCAGTTTCCAGTTCAGTTGTGTCCAAACATCTCTGAGCGTAATTACACCTTGTGACTTTTTAAAAACGCAGATTTCTCGCTCCCACTCCAGAAATGTGCATTCAGTCTCTCAGGTGGGGGCTGGAATCTGCATTTCAACCATCTTTCTAGTTGATTCCCATTTTGGTGATCCAGGGACCATTTTGAAAACACCTGGAAAAGTCTCTTTTCTACCCAGTCCCCAGATTCAATGGATAATACCCAGGTGACTCAAAACTTCCCTCTGGAGCAGAGAGATTCCATGTCCTCTTCAGACAGGTATTTATCCAAGCTTTGGGAGGAAAACCTCCCTCTGGTTCTTATGGAGGCAACATGGGGTGGAAGAATCCTTACTTTTTAAGACAGTCCCTTGTACATTGTTGACTCTCAGTTTGAGAAAATGCTGACAGTTTTGCTTTGACTACCTGACTGTCCTCCTTTTACATTTTCTTCAACTTCAACTTTCTTCAACTTTCTTCATTTTCTTCATCTTTCTTCATTTTCTTCAACTTTAAAAGACCATGAAAAAAAACTTTAAAAACTACAATCCACCATAATATCCCCAGGGATCTAGATTGTTCATGTTCACCATATTTTGAAATCTTCTGAGATGGGCTTGAACTTCAGAATTCCAATTGGAAATCTGAAAACTATCCTGAAGATAAACTTTATTTATTTATTTTTGAGACTAGGTCTTGCTATTTTTGCCCATGGAACCGAGGCTCATGTTGCCCAGGGTACCACAGACACAAGCAATCCACAGCCTCAGCTTCCCATGTAGCTGAGATTACTGGCACACACCACCACGCCCAACTATTTTTTGGAACTAGGTCTCACTGTGTTGCCCTGAGCCAGATTCGAACCATGGTCTCCAGTCCCAGCCATGCTCCATAGGCTGATGCTTACAGGCACATGCCACTGTGCCTGGCTCTGAAAATAAACTATTTATTTGTTTGTTTGTTTGTTTGTTTATTTAGAGACTAGGTCTCGCTATTTTTGCCCGTGGAACCGCAGACTCTCATTGCCCAGGGTACCACAGACTCAAGCAATCCCCAGCCTCAGCTTCCCAGGTAGCTGGGATGACAGGTGCGCGCCACCACGCCCAGCTATTTTTTTGGAACTAGTTCTCGCTACGGGCCCCAGGCGGGACTCGAACCGCAATCCCTAGCCCCGGCTGCTTCATAGGCTGAAGCTTATAGGCACAAGCCACCATGCCCGGCCTGAAAAGAAACTTTAAATCACACTTCTTTTAAGGTATATCACATTCTTTTTCCAAACCCTAATGCCCCAAGAGACAAAAAAAAAAAAAAAAAATTCCTTAGTTGTAATATGATACAGTGGCTGTGAAAATGTACGGGTGGAAGTGAAAATATACAGATGGAAAGGCTTCTTTTTTAAAATCTGGTCTTTCCCATATCACTTCCACTTTCCCAAAGGACACTTAATATACTTAGCTTAAGTAGATCCTTGAATAACTTTATTTTGTTAAGCATGGTTTTCTTAAAACATCCCAACTTCTAACAAAATTGTATTATTCTAGAACCTGCCTTCTTTATATGTCATTTTGATGTTAAGTGAAAATATGCTGTACTTTTATCTTTCTTTTTCTAAGAATTATATAGGTTCAGTAGTCAAACATTTCTTTGCAGGTATTAACTATCATTTAAAAATGCACTTAATCTGTTGTTAGTGTTATTTCATTTATCTGGTTCTTATGGAGGCAACATGGGGTAGAAGAAATAAAGTGGATTTTAGTTTGAGGAAAATTGGTATCCTAGTACCAATTTCAATACTTCATAGTTGTATGACCTTGGGTCAGTGACTTCCTTTCCTGATTCTCTGCTCATCTCTGAGATGGAAATAGTGCTTCCAGGATTATATCCAAGACAGCATCTATAAAGCCCTGAGAGGTTACTAAGCACAACTGCTTTTCTATGGTTGCAGTTCCCTTTCTCCATCACTATTCTCAGAGAAAATTGTGAGTCCCAGTCCAGCTGTAATATTTGAGATCATTTCCATTTCTAAAAAAGATGCATTTTTTGAGGCTCTGCTCTGCATGAGGCATAAAAAGTATCATAAAAATAATAAAGAGCTGCTTTTGAAAATCTTTGAGAACTTTAAGGGCTTAGTGGTGTATCTTTATCATGTTTTGTACTCTGTGACTAAAATCATCCACTTGCTAATTCATTAAATATTTATGGTAGATGTAGGGGATATACCAGTAAAGAAGATATGCAAGGTCCCTGACCTGACAGAGGTTATCTATAGAGGAAGAAAGGAAAGTAAAAACAGGGTAATTATAGATTGTGACAATGCTTGTACAGTGGAAGTATGAGGTCTCTGAATATTAACGTGGTAAACACATGTGTTCTTCCTTGAGTTTAATTTGTGACAAAAGTACTGATTAAAAAATATACTCTTCAGTTGAGATTGTGTGTTAGAAAGTGGGGATTAAAGGAAAATAAATTAGCACAATTAAAGATTTCTCAGGCCTGAAATACTTTTTTACATTTAATCTAAGATTTAATATTTGTTCCATAAACGTGTGTTTTGATAGTTTTTTGACTTGTAGAAGTTATAATCTTATTTTTCTTGGAAATCATTCTCTTTAATGACACTTAGTATGGGCTAAGTGTCATTTGATTTGATTAACAGGGAAATGTGTCCAGAAAAGTCTTTATCAGTGGTGTCTGTGTAATATATTGACTCTTACAAGTCCATAGGAATATTAACACAATCAATCAAAATGGAGTGATGATTAAAACAGGTATCTAGTTGAGTAACCTATTTTTATTTTTTTTGTTTGCTCAAACTGTGATCAATC
>PVHY01001802.1:17764-46614 GCA_004024945.1 Uropsilus gracilis
TTTATTTATTTATTTTTGAGACTAGGTCTCGCTATTTTTGCCCATGGAACCGCAGGCTCAAGTTGCCCTTGGTACCACTACCTCAAGCAATCCCCAGCCTCAGCTTCCCAGGTAGCTGGGATTACAGGCGTGTGCCACGATGCCCAGCTGTTTTTTGGGACCAGGTCTCCCTGTGTTGCCTCGGGAGTAGGGGGGGACTTGAACCATGATCCCCAGACCCTGCCGTGACTCCATAAGGTGTCGCTTATATACACGTACCACCGTGCCTGGCTTGTCCGTTAATTTAAAGGCAAAGAAATTGTACCATCTGAAAGGAAGCCAAAATATTGTTGTCAATGGTTTTAAACCTGTCAGTGGTTTAAAATTTTGTCCTCTTGGGTGATAAACCTTATGAGCAACATAACCTTTTGGATGAAAGGCATCACCTTGCTGCAACAGAATGCTTCATCTCTATTTTTTCCGTGTGGTCACGAATTTCACTCTCTGGACCAGACTTTCCTGTCTGGATGCTGCAGTGTTCGTAGTACAGGAGCTGGTCTTTGCAGGTATAGATAGATGGTTCTGGAGGGAAACAAAAGCATACCTCTGTGCTCTATTAGAGTCATTCCCATTTATTACAGTCCCAGGAATACCATTTCTTCTCCTGCACATTTGATTTTTTTTTTTTTTTTGAGACTAGGTCTCACGTTGCCTGGGGTACCACAAACTCAAGCAATCCCCAGCTTCAGCTTCCCAGGTAGCTGGGATTACAGGCGCACGCCACTACGTCCAACTATTTTTTGGAACTAGGTCTCGAACTGCGATCCCTAGCCCCAGCCGCTTTATAAGCTGAAGCTTACAGGCACGAGGCACCGTGCCCAGCCTACACATTTGATCTTGATTGTGGCATTTTGTCTTTAAGAAGGTAATGTCTTTGACTCAATATATGAACTTAGAATATTCTTTCATCAAAAATGTTTGGATACTTACGATGTGCGAGACATTGTAATGGTTCATATGAATCTATTAATTGACATTCATGCAGATGTTTTAGAAGGTTCGTGATCTTAGCCACTTAAGGGCACATTGTGTAGAATCCCATTTCCACAAAGTCAATCTTGATATGTTACTTTTATGTTTTAAAAAAATGAATTCAACTCTAATTGGAAGAAGGTCTAGAAAATATACATTTTTTTTCTCTCCATTAAAAAAGATCTTCTGTCTTAGGGTTTAAATTACCTTTAACTCAATAAGTATTTGACTGTGTTTTTGTTATAGTCTGTCCCCAATACTGTTTCTCAAGGAATTTGCAGTAGAGAATATATTGTCTTTTACATTTTTCTTCATTTTTTTTTCTAACCTAACCTGAGCGCTAAACCCTAATCCCTATACTGTCTTTTAAAAATAACTTTTTTTTTCTTGTAAGGATAGTATGTAGTTGATGTCAAATTTAGAAAATATTAATAATTTAAAAAATAAAACAATATATCTTGCAAACATTTTGGTATTTATTTTCCAATCATTTATGTATACATTTCATTAACATGTAAATGAAATAAAATCATACTCTGCATTCTGTTTTGTAAATTGTATTTTTACCAAGTACTGTATGGTAAATGAATAGGTTTTTACTCAAATAGACTTTTAAACTGGTATTTTATTACTAGAATAGGGACCAGAAGAACCAGTTGATTAAATCACCTATAGGATAAATTCAGAAACCTAAACTACCAAGCCAGGAACAAACCCATCTCCTTGTTCCTTTCCTTCCTTCATGCTCTTCACTACATTCCCCAAGAGGGTTCTATTGCAGGAGTCCCTGAAGAGGGCTCTCAAGTCTGTCACACAAATAGCTGACACTGTACGGTCTCTTGTTTTGAAACCTGTTTAGCCAATCCTTATGAATTTTTATCTTTTTACTTTATTTGCCAGAAACAAAGCATTGAGATGGGAGTTAGATGGTAAAATGGGAAAAATAAAATCGTCTTTTAGAACACTTTCCTAAATATTGTAGAGAAAGGGGAGTTATCCAAATAAAAATGTGTCTAGTATTAAGTACAGATATTTATGTTTAAAATTTCTATATTTCAAAGAAGTTGGCCTAATACTTAAATCCCATTTTGCCTTTTGTGTATTACCTCAGACTTTCTAGCTAATACACAAATATATTTGACCATTAAGTCATCCTTGTTTTGGAATACTCATGGTTTTTTTTTTGTCTTCATTTTAAATGTCTTTATAATCTATGAGAAATCATCTTTAAATGACTCAGGTCGCAGATTAAATTTGTTGTAGATATTAAAAGCAATGGTAGTATTTAAAATAAAGCATGAAAGTGAATAGCTTAAAATGTACATAATAGTAACCAGTGCATTATAGAATCTTTTGAAGATAAGTTTTTTATTCCTATAAAAGTAAAACACTGATTATAAAAATGTAGAAAGTATTTTTTATATAAGCCAGAAAGAAAAGACACAATCCTGTTACTGTTAACATTTCATTAGTTTACTTATCTAATTTAATTTGCCTTTTTTTTTTTAGTCTAGAGTGGATTCTGTTCTCAGTAGTCAGCTCTTCCATGAGTACTCTCTTTTTATTTGTATTGAATTTGTCTGTATTATCTATGTTAAACCTGTCCTATGAATGAATGGACTAACTCTTACTTTAAGGTCAAAATATTTTATGCACAGCAGGCTTTTACTTCCCTTGGCTACTTATAAACATCTGGACTGTCATGTATCTTTAAGGAAAGGTATAAGTAAATTAACTTTTAAAGTTTGCTTTATTTGCCTGAGTAATAAGACGAAACAAAAAATAATAGAAAGTCAAGAAACATTGAGGGAAAAAAGTCAGTCATGCTTCTGTTATCAGCACTTAGGTCCATCTCTTTCAAGTCCTTTTCCCCTATTTATTTTTACATACTATGTATACAATATATGTATTTCACTTCCTTTAATAGAATTTTTTTTACCATTTTATATAATTTTGTAATATTTTAATATGTTGTTGATAATGCCAGTCCTTCTTTTATTCCAGCTGAAGCCCTCAGGTCAGGTTCCACGTAGATGCTGTCATCCCGACCTTCACTGTCCTCATTGCTGTCATTTCTCAAGCCCTTATATTTCTTGCACTTTATATTGATGGCTTCCCTTCCAGGCACACATGAGCACTGAACTTCAGCCTCTTCCTTTTCTTCCTGATAGCCAATTTCATTTTCTTAGCCCCTGTGCTAACTAAAGTCCACATTTCCTTCCAGTCGGAGCTGTCATATCCATTTAACTTAGCCTGCCTCATTTTTATTAATAAAAGACTGTCCAGAATCAACTGACTCTAGTTCAGTTTTCTTTAAGTAAAAGTTTATTGAAAATATAGGTGATAAGCAAGGGCCACAGGGGAGGTTTGCTTCTTTCTGTGATTAATTGTATGTGTTTCCTGATACACATGGGAAAAGTTTCTTGTTTAGATAATTTCCTTCTCTTTCACCTGACGCAAATGATTTGATATTGCAAAACAGTGAAAGCGGTTCTAATTACTTGTGGATTTTAAAGTGTGAATGTCCTTAATAGTCTACAGAGATTGCACAGATCGTAATTATGATTTTAGTTTATCCTGTTCAAAGTCTGCTTTTCTGAGTGATAATTACTTGCCTCAATGTTAGATATCCTTGATAAACAAATCAAACTTCAAAATTTCTCCCATTCAAAAGACCAAATTAAAGTTGAACTATTTTTGCTTATAGTAAGTTTTGGACTTGTCCTCTTTCACCATTTCTAGTCATTTTAGTTGTAGTTAGCATAGTAAGATAACAAGAAATTAAAGGTATATAGATTGGAAAGGAAGAAATCAAACTGTATATACAGGCAGCATGATAATCTCTATGCAGAAAACTCCAAGGAATCTACCAAATAACTCTTGATGTGAGTGAATTTAACCAGGTCAAAGGTACAAAGTCAGTATACAAACCCCAGCTGTTTCCATGAATGCCAGTGATGAATACTTGCAACTTGGATGTTTAAAAGAATACATTTATAATTGATTGAAGTACTTATGTATAAATCTAAATTATACAAAATGAGTTGTATGTGTTTTTCTGGTTCCTGGAAGTGTATTTTCTTTTGGAAGACTTTATACTACTTACTACTTTCATTTTTAGATACAGAACTAAATCCTGTATCCCCTTTAATGAGTTTTTGGTAGTCTGTGCCCATTAAGGAATTGGTTTGTTTTATTCAAATTATTAAATTTATGGTGAATTTGGTGGTGATCGTGGCATGTGACTCCTTCCCTCTGCTCAGTCTCAACTCCTACACCTACCTGCATCTCCCTGCTTTGAAGTTCTTCTCACCAGGTTTCTGAACCTACCCCCTCTGCCTCATTCCTATCCATAAGTGTACACCCACAAGTTGGGTCAGCTCTGTAGAGCCAATGCCCTGAACAGTAACCCAAGCTGACTCAGGTTCCAGGGAGGGTGAGGGAGCCAGTGAGGCAGGCAGCACCATTAGCAAATGTGCCAGCCTTCTTGTACTGTAGCAAAGGACAGCCTTGGGGTGGGAGGTGCCATGAATAAGCAAGACCAGGGGGAAGACTGAGCAGAAGTTGAATGAGTGTACTGGTTACTTCTGCCCTGGCATCCCAGCTACTCACAGACCTCTTGCTTGAGCATATGCTCACACTTACTGAGCCTTGGACAGTTCCCTCAAGAAAGGGCGAGTCTAGGATTGCCCTGGTCACTTTCTCCTGCCCCAGGGGTGAGGTCCAGGTCCAGCCTGTAGTCCCTGCTGGTCTCTGTATTCAGTGAGACCACAGCTAACCCTGCTGCCTGAAGCTCTTTTGTGCTGCTTCTCTTCACTTGGGCTATTACAGGGCTACCACTTGATAAAGAAAATAAACGCAGAACTATCATTGGACAAAGGAGAGGGCCTCTGGGTCCCTTGATCCCATCTTCTAACACCAATGGGTAAACTGGGAACAAATCAGCTGTTGTCCACTGGGAACCCAAGGGAACCCAGGGGCTCTGTTCTCAAGCCCAGAAAGGAATTCTTGAGACCCTTGTCAGTACTGGAAAAAGGACTCAGCAGATGCCAGTGAGTCAGGCATGGGAGTCAATATTTACTGATTAGTGAAAGAGTAAAATTAAGCTCTTGGGGAGACCTCTCTGGGCATGGGAGACTCCCTGAGATGCTAGGGTTAGGGGTCTGTATATATTTTAGGTGTGGGATTTTGAGAACAAAGGCATTAAAATTTATAGACTGAGAAGAAAAGGAGAGTGGACTTGACTGAAGTTTGGTGGTCCATCTGAGTGTGTTCCATTGTTGCTGAGAGCACCAGTCAGTGTGGTGGTGATGCAGGGTGAACAGACTGCCGTGAAGACTGCCTGCTGCTCCTGGTGCAACCATCTGGATTTAGGGTTTGCAACTCCATGTCTCTATAACAGCCAACTTGATAAGCTGTAAAGAGATAGTTCGAATGCACAGGATGGGGGAAGTAGCAACAGAAACAATGGACCAAGGGAATTTATGGAAGCAGGTGTCTGAGCCTAGAGTCACTGAGTTTGTTTAACCTCTTGTTTACCAGTCCATGAAGACATGGGGACAGCAAAGTCCTATCCTCAAGTCCTGTCCTGTCCTTGTCCAGGAACCCTTGCTGTCTTGGAGTCAACCTGCCTGGGTAACAACCAAGTGGTGGGAGGCTTTTGAGGATCAGGCCCAAGGCTCATCCAGGTACCCAGCTTGAGGGGCATGTGTACAGACTTGTCTACAACAGAGGAGGAGCTGAAACCATATTTGCAGCCATACCTGGAATTGAAATTTGACTAATCCACAGCTTGACAAGCTTACAACTGATCAGAATCACACTTACTGAAAGCCTCATTTGCATAAATCAGAACTAGTCCTGTCTGTTCTCCTATATAAGCATGCTCCCACCAGGGTTGGGTCGTTTACTCTAGTGCTTGAGTGTATCTTCTGTGCTACAGTTCTGAAGACCTGAACATCTGCTTTACTGTGATACTCAAGGTTGTGTCATTGAACCATGATACTTCTGCTGTGACATGAGAGCTGTAACTTGGCCAGAAGTTGGTATCACTTATACTCTGATGTCTAGGACTTGCTCTCTTTATCTCTCCTACTTGGAAGGTATTTTCAGCTGGTCCTATGGTGTGAATGATTGCAGCCCCTGTGGTCCCTGTCAGCCTACATGATCTGCTCTGTACTACCCTACAGGAATGGGCATTGCTCCTCACCATCTGTTCTAGTGCCCATGTCAGTCATATCCTAGACAAATAGCCACCTAGGTTGCCCCAGCTGTGATCCACCACAAGTGTAATGGCTGCCAGCAAGACCGCCACACTCCTCTGAGTTCACCCAGGAACTCAAGAAGGACTTTATGTATGAGGACATGGAGACCTTCAGTGTTGTCCTATGTGCACTGTTTGCCAACAGTAACAAGTACTGTGTCAAGGTTCACTGCTATTGTCATCACTCTGCTGTCTATGCAATGCTGTCCTTCCTTGATGGTGATGAGTATGAGGAAGAAAATGGTCTTTTTAGGCTCAGGTTGCACTTTGTAGACAGCTGAACCTGGTGTGGGATCTCTGCAGCCTTCAAGAATGTACTGGGTTAGGCACATGCCACCATTTCCAGAATGAACTTCTCTGTAACATCTTTGACCTGAGCCGTGTGTTTGTATTGGATGTCACAGCCCTGGAACCTCAGGAGATCTCATGCTTTGAGAAGCACCTGTGTACAGCACGTGCAGCTTCATATGGAACAAGTGAGGCCAGAGCCCCTGGAAACTGCACATACTTGCTTGCATTTTTTAACAGAAGACAGTGCCACAGTTGGTCCCTGGCAGAAATTATTGCGTTTTTTTCCCTAATGACTGACCCAATACTAGATATAAGAGTGAGTAGCTGGAGGTAATCTTGTTTAGGACCCTGACCCTTTGCCATGGTACTCAACCATATGACCTTATTCTGCCCCGTATCAAGCCAAAGGTGTGCTTATTCCTGGGCTAGAGGAAAGGCAGCAAGGGACATTGTCTTTTCCTGTCAAACCTTTCTCAGGCTTGGCTTGCCTGGGATCAACTGCTTCCTTGGGTTCTAGGACAAATGCTGCCACAGCAGGTAGGGAAGCAGGAATGAATGTATGTTCTGACTTGTAGATTTGATTAAATCTAATCTATTAGCTAAATGTTCATCCTTAATCAAATATATGGGCATAGACTTTTTAATAGTCCCCTATATTTGACATCCTTGGAATAAGTAGTGATAACTCCTTTTATTCTTTATACTGGTAATTTGTTTTGTTTTGTTTCTTGGTTAGTTTAGCTAGAGAGAGATTTATTATTTCCCTTGCTTCTGTTTCCTTTAGGCTTAGTTTATTTTCTTTACTTTCCTAAATTGGAAGCTTACATGATTGATTTTAGGTATTCTTTTCTAAAATATCCATTTACTACTATAATTTCTCTTAAAGCACTACTTTAGCTGCACTTCATAAGTTTTGATCTGTTAAAAAAATTTGGGGTATATGATATGTTACTTTCAGGTATACAACATAATGATTTGCTATATATATATATATATATATATATACACACACACACACACATTGCAAGATAACCATCGCAATAAATATAGCTACATTCATTGTCATACAAAGTAACAAAATTTTTTTTCTTGTAATGAGAACTTAGAAAATTTTCTCTCTTGGCAGTGTGAAAATACACACTTCAATATTAACTATAGTCACCATATATTACATCCCCATGACTTATTTTATAACTAGAGTTTGTACTTCTTAATGCCCTTTACTCTTTTCACCCCCTCCTCTCTGACACTCACCATTTTACTGTTCTCTATATTTGTGAGTTTTATTTTGTTTTGGTTCTTTTTTTTTTTACTATTTTTTTAAGATCTCACATATAATGAGATCCTATGGTATTTATGGCATATCTTTTTTCATCTTTTCACTTTACACTTATTTGTGTCTTTTAACCCAAAGTATGTCTTTTGTAGACAGCATTTTTTTGAATATTTTTTATGGGATCCAATTAATGCATTTTACTTTTTTTGCTGAGTATATCTTTTTAGATTTTATATAATAGAACTGTTTTGAGAGCACATCACAAAGATTTCCTATATATTTGACCTGTATACATGCATAGTTTTTCCCTTATTAGCATCACTCACTGAAATGTGCAACTTTATTACCAAGGGTGAGCCTACATTTGGCAGGTTGTAACTACCCAAAATCCATAGTTACTCTTAGGGCTCACTCTCATTGTTGTTTGTTCTGTGGGTTTGGACAAATGTGCAATGACATATACCCCTTGTTATAACATCATACGAAGAATTTTCACTGCTCTGAAAGTCCCCTGTGCTATCCATACATCTCCTGCAGTTTGGCAGTCACTTACTTTTATACTATCACTGTAATTTTGCCTTTTCCAAAATGTCCTGTGGTTGTCATCATAATAGTATATAGCCTTTTCAGATTGTTTTCTTTATTTGGTAATAAACATTTAAGGTTCCTCCATATCTTTTTATGACGATGACTCATTTCTTTTTAGGACTGAATAACATCTTCTTGACTGTATATATTAGTTTATCACTCACCTACTTGTTGCTTCCAAATTCTGGCAGTTAAGAATAAAACATATAAACACATGTGTGCAGGTTTTTATGTTGACTTAAATTTTTCTGCTCCTTTGGCAAATATCAAGAGTTACAATTGCTGAAACATAGGATAAGTGTGTGTTGTTTTGTAAGGAACCACCAGATTGTCTTCCAAAGTGTCTGTCTCATTTTGCATTCCTGGCAACAATGTATGAGAGTTACTGATGCTCCACATCCTCACAGATATTTGCTTTTGTTAGTGTTGCAGGTTTTAGCCAATCTCTAATAGATATTTAGTAGTGTCCCATTGTTTTCATTTGCATTGCCTAATGAGATATGACACAAAACATGTTTTTTCCTACACATTAAGATGTTGGTGAGTATTTTAATCAGTTTTTTGTCTCTTTATTGTTGAATTTTAATAGTTCTTTGTATATTTTGCATAAGTCTTATTAAAATTGTCTTTTGCAACTATTTTCTCCCAGAATGAGTATTCTCATTTTCTTGAATTGTCTTCTGCAGAGAAGTTTTCAAATTTAATGAAATCCAGCTTCTTAAGTCTTTCACAGAGCATGAATTTGGTGTTATATAAAAAAATTCGAGGTTATCTAGGTTTTTTCCTTTTATCTTTCAGAGGTTTCATTGTTGTGCTTTATACTTAGGCTTGTCATTTATTTTGAGTTAATTTTTGTGAAAGGGATAAAGTATCTGTCTAGATTCTTTTTTTGCATGCCATTGTCCAGTTGTTCCATTTGTTGAAGAGGCTATCTTTGCTTCATGGTTTACTTTTGTTCCTCAATTCTGTTCCATTGACCCTAGTCTTTTACCAATACCATACAGTCTTGATTACTGTATTTTTATAGTTAAAGTGTTAAAGTCAGGTTGTGTCAGTCTTCGAACTTCATTATTCTTTATCAATATATTATGCCAGCTTTCTGGGCTTTAGCTTCTCCCTACAAACTTTAGAAACAGTCAATGTCCATAAAATAACTTGCAAGGATTTTGGCTGGGGTTTTATTGAATCTGATTAAAATTGGGAAGAACTGATATCTTGATCATACTGAATATTCCTGTCAGTGAACATAGAATATCTACTTGCTAGTTTCCTTTGATTTTGTTCATCAGAATTTTTTTATTTTCCTCTTATAGATCTTGTATTTTTTAAGATAACTTATTTTTAAAAATTCATTATGCTTTCCCTCCCTTCTAATTGAGATATATTGATTTGTTTACATTTACGGTAATTTCTTATGAATTAGGATTTATTCCAGCTGTCTTCCTAGTTTTTTATCTGCTGTATTTCTTTTGTGTTTGTTTCTCCCTTGATTCTTGCTTTCTTTTGTATAGGGTGCTTTTAGTTATATCTTTTCCTTTTTTCTTGCATTTTGAGTTGTTTTCTTTGGGATTACATTGGGCATCTTAATTTAAGACTGCTAGCTCAGATTTATACTAATTTAATTTCAGCAGTCTACAAAAGCTTTCCTTCAGCATATCTTCATTCCCTTCCCTTCTTTTTGTGCCATTATTATCACATAATACAGATTTACTTTTGTACATTATAAGTTCTTGCACTTTTATAAACTACTGCTTTATTCATATGTCTTTTAAAAGACTTAAGTCGAGAAAAGAATTATATATATTTTCACAACACATATAACTTTTTGATGCTCTATTTCTTTATGGATTCAGTGTACCACTTATGATATTTTTATTTGTATTTGAACTACTTCAGCTAGAAAGACTCCATTGGTATTTCTTTTAGGGCAGATTTGCTAGCAACAAATTTTCTTAGGTTTCTGTTTGTTTTAAATCTGAACATGTCTTAATTTCTCCTATTTTTTTTTCAAGGAGAGTTTAGCTGGATATAGAACTCTTATTTGACATCTATTTCTTTCAACCCTGAAATGTTCATCTCCCTGTCCTTCCATCTCTTCTGATGAGATACAGTTATCTCTACTCAGGGGAGGTATGTACCCTTTTTTGTGGTTATGTTCTAGGCTATGATTTTAACTCAGGTTTAGTTGTTACTTTACTTCCATTTGCTTTTAGTCTACCAGAGGCTTAATGGGATGGTTTTGATGACCTCTCCTGCTCTTTGTTGAATGATTTAGTCTTTTTGGGGGGTCATTGGGATCTTAGGAGGAGGGAAAAGCTAGTGTGTGAATTCAATTCACTACTGGAATCAGACCTTCAGTACACTCTGCCTCAGATCTGATCTAAGCCTGTGAAGGCCCACAGACAGGTATGGGCCTGTACCTACCTATGTTATAAATCATCCAAGATTGTCATTTAATTACTTGAAATATGTTTAACAAAAGTCATGCCTTAGAGTTATAGGAGTTGAAGAGGTCGAAGTTCTTGCCATTCTTCCTAGTTCTATAAATAAATAGGAGTAGTAAAGTGAATTACACTCTCTTCTACCCATTATTTTAAGTTTTTCAAGTTGAACTAGTTGAAATTATTTATTGGAAAAGAATTCTTGATAGTGTGATAGAACATGTACTTAAAGATGAATGTAATTACACATCTACAATATTTATATAGTTATTAAAAAGAATATTAGGAATATTTTAAAAATGAATATCATTGTTTGGGAAACCCTGTTTCGCTGTCTAAAATGTTGTGGTGTCTGGTGCCTGACCAAATAATCACTGATGTGGGGAAATCTGTTTTCTTGTTGATACCATCTGCATACCAATGCCCTGACTCCAGGTGATATATTTGATTCAAAATAGAATTTTGAGCTGGACATGGTGGCGTGTGCCTTTAATCACAGCCTATGAAGTGAAGCTGAGACTGGGAATTGCTTGAGTCCACAGGTTCGAGACCCGCCTGGGCAACATAGTGAGACCTGGTCTCAAAAAATAGCTGGGTGTGGTGCCTGTAATCCCAGATACCTGGGAAACTGAGCCTGGGGATTGCTTGAGTCCATAGTACTCTGGGCAACATGAGCCTGTGGTTCCCCAGGCAAAATAGCAAGATCTAGTCTCAAAAAAATAAAATAGAATAGAATTTTGGTACCTAGGGCTCACCTCAGAATATAAGACTTTTTCTAGAATTAGTTGACGATGTGGGGGGTTCTTAATCAATTTAAAGATTTTGTAAAGATTGACTCAGGAACTATAAAAAGATTTTTAATGTTTGACAGTTAAATGGAAACTAGAAGACACATGTCCAGAATAACCTAGATGAATACCTGCTGTTAAGTAAATGCAAACTGCTTACCTAGTACAGTGGTTCTCAAAGCTCTATTGTGATTGAAAGCTACTTAGAAGTGCAGATTCTCAGCCCCCACCCATACCTAGTGAGTAGAAACTCTAGGCATGGGGTCTAGAAATCTGGGTTTTTAATAAAGCCCTGCATGTAGTTCTGATGGTGTTGAATTAAGACTTGACCTCTAGATGAGTTTAGAGGTATTTGTGGTGGCTCACTGATGTAAGATAGGTTCAAATTTGTACAGATACCTAACAAGCTATAACTACTTGAGAGAAAAATCTAGGGAGTATGGCCACCTTGCTGGTGAAGACCAGCTTCACCTCTTGTTAACATTTTACCCCAATTGATTTATCATAATGTGTTTTCTAAAGAATCCGAACCAAACAGCATATTTCTCTGAATGATGTAATTGTGAGGCTCCTACTGTAGGGTTGTTTTTCCCTGATCTGTGACTATTCTCCTCAGTGCTAGGGACCCTCCCTAAGGTGTATTTAAGGTGTGAGCTCACAAAAGCCAGTGCAGTTCATTGCAAAATACCAGACATAACATATTTTCAAGGCAGTCCTTAGTTTTTTCTCTGGGGATTTGCCTCATTAGAGAGACTAGAAGGGTCTGAAATAAGATAAGGCATTTCAGAATTCCTATTTGCCCTGCAGGGATTTTGAGGAGATTTTAGTTATGTGATTTTTAATTGTTGCTGATTCAAAAGTGCAGACACTTCAGCATTTTTAAACTTTGTTTTTGTTTTGCTTTACTATGTAAGGATTCATGATGAAATAGAACATACCCCAGGGACCAGGGGGAGACTGATGTGTCTTTACCTGGGTCCTTACACAGCTCAATATGACTTAAAAGCAGACACAACAATAGCAAGATTTATTTATATAGGGAGTGAGAAATGGAAAAAACATATACAGGGAGTAAAAGTTAGAGGCTTCTGTGTAACTGGATGCAGTCTGTCTAACTAACTAACCCGAGTTAATGCTCATGGTGCAGAGACTGGTGTCCAAGCAGAAACCAGTGATGACCAGCTCAGCAGAGGATGCAGGAGCTGAATATGTAAGATGGTAGCTGGCTCACTGGGCAAAGCAGGAACCCCCCTGTGTATAGTGCAGTCACTGAGGCTTGAGTACAAGTACTGAGTCTGACTACCTGAGGTATAGCTACCGAGACCTGAGAGCAGGGTAGAGCCAGAGCCATGTACATGAATGAGGAGGTTAAGGTACATGCCAAAGAAGAGACCTCACATGTAGAGAAGAGGAAGAGAATACAACCATCTGAATTCCCTCACCCCTGATTCCTGCACCCTGGCTGTCAGGGGGTAAATTCTACACATTACAACCCCCAGCTCTGGAGCTTCCAAGCCCAGTGCACCATGGACCTCCACATCCCCAGCAAACCCAGCAATATGTATAAATAAGTATACAAACAACAGAATGATTAAATTAAGAAAAGAGAAAAAATTTTAAACAAAAACAAAACTGAAATTGCACCCGTGCATCATACCTGCCTTGCGCCAAAATATTTGTTTCCCATTGGAGTGCAGAGGAACTCTGGCAAGCTCTGCTACCTCTGGTTGCTGAAGTGGGTCCCACAGTGGAGCCGGGCAAGCTCTGCTGTATCTAGGGGCCCTGGAGGCTCTTCTTCTTGTTCAGAAAACCAGAGACTGAGCCATGAGTAATTATCACAAAGGAAGTTTTATTCCTGGTGATACCACTGTGAGGAGAGTTAACACTAGAAAGAGCCATGTCCCAGAGCCATCATTTGAGAGAGTTCTTTCCAAATCCTTGGATGCGATGGTTTCTGTGAGGCCCAGGTACTACCCTTTACCTCCGAAAAAAGGAACTTTCAAGAATCAGTAGCTTAAGTTGTGCACCATGACTTTTTGGTTACCTCCCACCTAAAATTGTGGTGCTTTACTGTAGTCAAGAGGTCTTAAAACTACAAATTTTCAGTTATATCCAATGACCTTTCAGGAAAAGAAAGTGCTTCAAAAGGACAGTAGTTTGTGTGGTGGTGGTGAGGGTGGGCAGTTAGTTCAGCAACCCCATCTTTGATGTTTAAAAAGATAGATGAAAAAGCAGATACTTCAACCTTCATGCAGTTGGCATTCTGGTAGAGAAGACAGATAACAAAGGGGTAAATTAGAGACTTATGTAATATTTTAGATGTGTTCATAAGTCCTGAAGTGAAAAATGTAACAGGGGAGAGGAGCTGGTTTTTTATTTTTATTTTTTTGGTTTTTTTTTTTTAATGGCCTATTTTCAAATATTTATTTCTAATTTATTTTTGACAAGTGAATTTCATTTATTTATTTATTTATGCGTTTATGTATTTATTTATTTGTTTGTTTGTTTGTTTATTTACTTTCTCTGAGTTCATGCTTCTTCTTCTTCTTTTTTTTTTGAGACTAGGTCTCGCTATTTTTGCCCGTGGACCCGCAGGCTTCGTTGCCCGGGGTACCATGGACTCAAGCAATCCCCAGCCTCAAGCTTCCCAGGTGGCTGGGATTACAGGTGTGCGCCACCACGTACAGCTATTTTTTTGGAACTAGGTCTCGCTACAGGTCCCCAGCGGGACTTGACCCGCAATCCCTAGCCCCTGCCGCTTCATAGGCTGAAGCTTACAGGCACGAGCCACCGTGTCTGGCCCATGAGTTCAGGCTTCTGCAAGTGGCCTTTGAAGGTTATCTGAGAGGAGCTGGATTTGACACCAAATGCAAAACAAACACTAAAACTAGTAGAAAGAGAAGCCAATAGCTAAACCAAACACTTTGGTTTCTTCCACCTATAAACATAATTCTAAGACTACTCAAAATAATAACAAGATTTATTTACAAACAAGGAGAAAACCAAGAGTCACCAAGACCACGAGTGGCCATTTATTTTACCCCATTTACCATTCAGTCTCCAAAGTCCCAAGAACACTTCCAAGATGGCGTCTCCTCCAGTTTTCCAATAGACTCAAATTCCAAGTGTTCCAAGTTTCAAGTTTTCCAAGTTCCAAGTTTTCCAGCAAGCTATCCTCTTTTTTCCCAGAGGCCCAAATTCCAGCTTTCAAATCAAAGACCCACACTTGTGTTTCTCATAATTTTTCCTCTTCCCCACCGTGGTCAAATCCTGGGGTGCCAACCTTCCAGGCTGCTGCATTTCCCAGGGCTGAAGCCCATGGTAGCATGCCTCATTAGACACTGCTTCCCAGCTGCACCACCCAGTTTCAGTTTCATTTGTAAGTGGGGTGGCTAGAAGGGGTGACATGGCCTGGCTAAAGGTAACAAGATCTATGGCAACAGTGTTGAGAATAGACTGAATGATGGTGTGGAAGTAGGCTGACTTACTCTCAAATCATATTTACAATGATGATGGTGCAAATATTAAATTTCAGAGCTAGCTCTTACTGTGCCTAAGATCACAAACCAGTTAGTCAAACTATTATGTCATATGCATGTTTGGGCTTTACAGCCTTAGATTCAAAGTAACCACTGCGCTTGGTCGAAGAGGACGGCCTTCCCCGAATAGAGACGGACCGTTCTTCTGTCGAGGGTATACAAGTAGCTGCGCTCCCCTGCTAGAACCTCCAAACAAGCTCTCAAAGTAACCACAGTTCTGTTTCTATCAGGAGGGAGGACTTAAATTATGGGGGGGGGGTCTGTGTTCTCGATATTTGTCTTTTAGACAGCAGCAAATGAAGATTTGGGTGAAGGATTAGCAAGTTATCTGCACAAAGTCAAATTTGAAAATCTTGTTGTGGATAGGGAGATGTGAAGTTTCTTGCAAGAATTATAAGCCAACCACAGTGGCACATGCCTTTAATCCCAGCCTAGGATGGGAGGCTGAGACTGGGAATTGCTTGAGTCCGCAGGTTCAAGACCCGCCTAGGCAACATAGCAAGACCTAGTCTCAAAAAGTAGCTGGGCATGGTGGTGCATGCCATTAATCCCAGCTACCTGGGAGGCTGAGGCTAGAGATCTCTTGAGTCTGGGGTACCCTGGGCAACAAGAGAGTCTGCGGTTCCCTGGGCAACATAGCGAAACCTAGCCTCTTTAAAAAAAAAAAAAGAATTATTAAGTGATATATAATCCAGTGTAACTGATTTAAATACATAGAATAACAATGAAATACCTTTTATTAAGTATGAGGTCTTTTTTGTTGAGAAGTCATCTGTACAGTGGTTAATATCACAAAATTGAGCTGAACTGTGTGAATTTAAATCCCAGCTCTACTGTTTAATATCTGTGCGATATGAGGCAAATATTTTACTTCCCTTTGCTTTAGTTTTCCCATTTGTAGGATGGCAATAATACATACAACCCAGTACATTCTTACTACATGGTCCAGGAATCATGCTCCTTGGTATTATCAGAGCGCAAAAGAAAATTATCCCTTTGGGTTCGTCTAGATTGACAAGTAATCAAAAAAGCATCAGACAGAGTAGAAAGAGAAAAAAGCCCAAAAAATGTTTGATAATAACATCTGTGTAACTCACCTGTGAGCCTTTAAACACCACCTTAAATAGCTTAGATGAAACAAGGGAGATTGGAGGAAGAAAGGGAAAATTAGGGGGGCTTCATGAGAAAACAAAAGAATCCTGAGCTGAAAGGCAGTGATATTAAATTTTCTGAAGAGACACCCTTACTAAGAGAAATTTACATATAAACATCAAAGCAACTTCCATACAACCTTCAGAGCTTCTCCCAACCTCTTGATAAAGACATATTTTGGGATGACAGATTTCTGCTCCCTATAATATTTACTCAAAGGAACTTTAAAAAAAAAGTATCCATGCAGAAATCTGAATGTTTTTAGCAACTTTGTCCTTAAGTGGTAAAACTGGGAAGCAACCAAAATGTCTTTCAGTAAATGAATGGATAAACATCCAAAATGAAATGTTATTTAGTGCTAAAAATAAATGAACTAATCAGCCATGAAAAGAAAAAGGAGTTGGAAAAGAAAAGGGAGTCAGGTTAAATACATAATAATGAATGAAAGAAAACAAGATGAGAAAACCATATTCTGTAGGATTCCAACTATGTTATGAAAAAGGCAAATAATGGAGACCTGAAAAAAAAAATCAGTATTTGTTGGGTGGGGCAGTGACTGGCAGGAGGAAATTAAAGATGGATGGATTTTTAGGGCAGTGAAATATTCTGCATGAAACCAGAGTAGTGGAAACTATGCGTTTTTCCAAACCCACAGAATGCACAAAGGGCCAAGATAAACCCTTAGTAACAATGATGTATTAATGTAGCATCATCAGTTTTAACAAATATCCCATTCTGGTGGAGGAAGTTGACAGTGGGGATGTTTTTTACTAATGGGAAGATTGAGGGGCACCCTGAGACCCCCCCCAAACTTGCATGCTATAAATGGGTCCTGCCATCCATCACATAAAGACAAAGTATATTCCAAGTGGGTAAGACCATTAATAGTAAAGAACTTTAATAGAATTAGTATGTGTAGAAAGGATAATAGTTTCCCAAGAAAACATCCAAAGTTACCCATTCCCTGTTGGTAAATGCTCAACCATACAGGATCTGCCAAAGCCTGAAAATTTGCCACAAGTCGAAGGTACCTTCTGGCAGGGAACCATAGGAAAGGGGCAGAAGGAGCTAAGGCAAATCTGGGATAAAAGGAGCAAAATCAAAGTACAAATTGTGGTAACAGCTGCCATTGTCAGCCTCCCCTCAAGTCTCATTCATTTCGCTTCCAAACGTCTCTACTCCATTTGTCTCCTTTTATGTCCCCCAAGTCCTTGGTACAATTCTAAAGCTAAGAAGCAAGCTGTACTTCTTAACATTGTCTCTCCGTTCCACATGTCTCCTCTAAGTCTTCTTGAGCTTCCCTTCACAGCTCAGCTCCACTCTTCACTAGGTAGGGCAGGGAGCATGTTACGCTCTGTAACAGAGGTAGGCTATGCATGTGGGGAATGGGTTGGAAGATTTGGGGAACTGTCTGTACCTTCTAGTCAGTTTTGCTGTGAACCTAAAACTACTCTAATAATATTTTTCAAATGACAGTATTAAGTATTCATCTATTAGTGTTGTGGTGAGAATTATGAGTTAAGTTGCATAATACACTTGAAACAGTGCCCAGCATGGAGAGACCATATGTATTTTATCATCATTAATATTATCTGTAAACATAAAGGTAAAAAAGCTTCAATATATTCACTCATACTTGTATGACTTCCATCTCTCTTTTTCCTCCATGAAACTTTAAGTTTTAAAACTCAGCTTCATCTAACATGATTGTTGTATAGAATCTAATCATAGCTGACAGTATTTTTTTTTAATGTGGTCAGACAGCCCCTACATCAGAATGAACTGGAATGTAAGTTGATAATACAGACTGTTCTACTACTCAGCACATTTACCAACTCAGATGGTTTTTGAGAGTGGGGTCAAGGAATTTACATTACCTGCAAGCACCCAAGGTAATTCTGATGTTCTGTGAGAAATTATACCACACTTTTGACCTCCCAGGCAATTAATGCAACCCTCATAAAGCCTTCAAAAATTACCCATGTAGATTTTGGCAGAACACTGTGTATCTGGGAGGTAGAAGAGTGAGTGGTGACCTAAGAATTCTTCAGTCATTCTCAGAAACCAGTCTCTTACGTTAAATGACTTCTTTATGAAGTAGAGCTATTTTTATGTCAAACTCTTACTTTGTGATGGTTCTTCTTACTATATGAGTAATAATCCATTGCTGTTCTCAGTTTTAAGTGTTAGGTACTAATTATGAGTGTGTGACTAATCCTAAGCAGTTGAGTCATTTTGAGGGGCTTTTTGGGATAAAAGCAAACTGTAGGATGGAGTGAGCAAAATATCTGTCATTAGCAACAGGAAATGAAATTAAATAATAAGTGATTGTACCGTGGAATGACAGCATTACTATTCAAACCCATTTCCTCCTCCCTTTACAACCATACACATGAAATCAGGTCAGTTGTGAATAGAGGTAATGTTTTCATAAATCTTCCTGAGAAGCTCGACCTGCACTAACCACTGGCAAGAGTGTTATATAGGTAATGAATGGAACACTTTACAGACGCTTATAAAAATAAGAGGGAAATGAAGTGAATACTGAGTAAGAGGGGAAACATGCAGATATGGTTTGCAAATTAAAGTAATGTGTATTTATTGAACTCTCAGATTCCAGACATTGTGCAAGAAACACATATGTGCAGTCTCTTCGTTTTCGCAACTAAGAAAGTTGATGGTCTAATCCTCATTTTCTAGAAGAGGAAATTGGAGCTCAAAATGGTTCTTATAACTGGCATAGTATAATCAAGTTTTAAACACAGAATTTCTGACTGTACACATTGAAGAACAAAACTGAATGCATTTTTTAAGATTCTTGCTGACTTTACTCAACCATTCATGAATCACACATCATCCCACCAAGCGGATAAAAGGGAGCTCCAAGGAACTGAACCAAATGAAAGACTTTAGCAAGACAAAGAGGTTTAAACAATTGTGATTGGTTCTGGCAAGGTTAGATAACAAGGGTCTACCAGATAGACCACCTCACTAGTGCTGACAAGTTGAGTAGTGTTGCCTTTCTGGGAGAGACTGAAATTGTAGTCAAGTCTTGGTTTGGTGACATGGGCTTAACACAAGCGAGTCTGTTTTGGATTTAGAAGTGTTGTCTTGTTCTAATAGTTTAACCTAGTAAGCTGTTTATGATTAACCAGGAGTTATGTACAGTTAACTGTTAATGTTTTCATGCATAGTTGACACACAGCAAATGTGCTGCAGAGTTCCGCTAGATTTGAGTTATTCAGAAAGAGCCAAGGGGAATTTCTGCTTCCAATCAGGATGAAACAGCAGAGCTCCAAATTATCTTCCTGCCTTAAATAATTAGAAAACTGGATAAAATATATAAAACATGATTTTTGGATGCAGGAAAGCAGGAGGCTTGGAAGTATGGTTTTGAAGAGAAGAGAGTTAAGTGTGTGGTTGCATCAGCTGCCTTTCCAGAAGCAGTTTCCAAACTTCAGCATACAGAGGAGTACCCGACAAAGCCTTCTTATAGGTGTAAAAAGCCATGGTCCTACCAGGGGTCCGATAGGACAGGACAGGGCAATACAAGCTCTGGACAGTGTGGGGGCCCCTCCCCTCCAGACTTTGCCAGCTGAGGTGTTTAAGTATGGATGGATGGAGACCATAGAAGCCAGGAAAGAACACTAGAAAGAAGAGACATAGCCAGGCACGGAGGCACATGCCTGTAAGCAACAACTTATGGAATTACGGCAGGGTCTGAGGATCGCAGTTCAAGTCCCGCCCGGGGCAACACAACGAGACCTTGTCCCAGAAAATAGTTGGGTGTGGTGGTGCGCACCTGTAATCCTAGCTACCTGGGAAGCTGAGGTTGGGGATTGCTTGAGCCCATGGTACCATGGGCAGCGTGAATCGGCAGTTCCATGGGCAAAAATAACAAGACCTAGTCTCAAAAAAAAAAAGTAAGAAAGAAGAGACAGAACAATTCTGAAATCTCAGAAGCCTGGGAATAGTTTATGTCTTGTCAGAGTAGAAATCCCCTCTTATGCCAAAATATCAGTTGTCAGATGTAGAATGAAACAATGACTCCTTAAAAGAGCCTGGTTTGATGAGGAAGAGAGGAAAGGAAGATCTTTTAATAAATTGTGTAAATTGGTCCTAGGGAATACAAAGATGTGAAATATATATATTATTTAAATTAAATAAATTGTGTAAATTGGTCCAGTTCTTTGATGGTGCAGAATGGATCCCACTATGCATATAGTGCATACTAAGAACTTGCAAGTTGGACCCACATTCCAGCTCTCCTACTAGAAATGTATGATCTCAGACAAGGTCTCCCAGCTGAGAATATGCAGGTGGTAATCATGCATACCTCATACCATGAGATATTTTATGAGAGTTTCTGAGGATGATGTGGATTTTATAAAGAATTGAACAGAAATCATAGACTGTGGTGCAGTTCATTTTGCATATTGAAAGGACCTACCAGAAGCTCATTAAGGTAATGAAAAGGGCCCACTCCTGATGCACATGCTTCAGAATATCAGAACACCAAAGGTAAAAATCCAACAGCTTACTCTTTACAAGTCCAGGTGACTGCTTTCCAAGTTCAGATAACTTCTTTCATTAGCAGTGCTGTTTACTAGAGCACAGCTAAGCAGAACCTAGAAATCTCTAAATAGCCAAATTATTAGTGACATTCAAGGAGAGATACTTTTAGAGTGAAAGGACTTTGACAGTTTACCATCCACTCTTTATGAAAAAATTGCTTGGGGATAAATCAGAGCTGAAGCAAATTCTCTAAGGAACAATGACTTCAACTCAGGGGTGCAATTAACAAAAGTCCCAGGTTGACAGCTAGGTAGTAGACTGAAGTATAGCTTTCATCTACTGAGAAAGGTTTCCAGAAGCCTTGGAGGAAAAAAAATAGCTTTAAAAAGCAAGTAGTTAGTATGATTAAGAAGTCAAAAGAGCTGAGAGATAAAAACAAAGATTTATATTTTCCTTATCAGCAAAAAAAACCGATTAAAAACTAAAGGGAGGGCTGGGCATGGTGGCGCATGCCTGTAAGCGGCAGCCTAGGAAGCCGCAGCTGGGACCAGGGATCACAGTTTGAGTCTCACTGGGGCCACATAGTGAGACCTAGTCCCACAATAATAGCTGGGTGTGGTGGCGTGCGCCTGTAATCCCAGCTACCTGGGTAGCTGAGGCTGGGAATTGCTTGAGTCTGTGGTACCCCGGGCAATGTGAGCCTGCGGTTCCACAGGTAAAAATAGCGAGCGAGACCTAGTCTCAAAAAAAAAAAACAACAAAAAAAAAACCTAAAGGGAAGTTGGTATAAGAAATGCATCATCCACATTTGCAGCAAAACAAAATATGCCCTTATTTTAAACAATAATGAATTGAAATATTTGACCCTGATACTTTGAGTAGCACAGATTTGGTGATAAAAGTATAGACTGGTTTTTCATGTTTAAAGATGGTACTTGGTTAAATTTGCTTTTAAAAGTATATATATATATATATATATATGTTTGTGTATGAGATAGTCTATTGAGTTTCCTCATCTTTTATATCAAGAATTCAAGGCTATGACTGAGAGATATAAAATAATATCCAGGGTTGTAAGTATAGAGTATTAAAAATTCGGCCTGAATTTAATTGCATCTATTAAGTTATTAGTATAAGAAATTTCAGAAATTTTTAGATCCTTTTGAAAAAATATATAAACTAATATTATAGTTGACCCCCATCATTGTTGTGCAAAGAATAGCATGATTTTGCAAAGATAATTTTCTCATTTAGAAAAAAACTGTTGGTATTATATGTGGCATTCTGTTCTATCAGTCAGTTCCATAACCATTTCTGACTTATGTGTTGGCATTTTAGGAAAATAATTTTATAGTTTATAAGATTCTCAACTGATTTTATTTTCCTTGACATTATTTAAAGTCCAGGTAGTCTGAAACTACTATATGTCATTACAGGCAGTATGTATGTAATCTATTGTGATCTGGTTACACATTGGAAGTGAAAAAATGTTGAGATCTTTGTTAGACTTTCTTTCATTTGTAACTAACTTGGAATAGTTGACAAACTTGAACTTTAAACCAAAAAGTGAGATTTAATTACCACCTTTGGTGCTTAGTGTACCTGTAACCCCACTGAAATGATTTCTCCAGCTTTAAATAGGGAACGACAACTGTTTCATAGAATTCTTGTAAGAAAACTGCTTTTAGAGGCCAGGCATGGTGGCGCATCCCTGTAAGCAGCAGCCTAGGAAGCCACGGTTGGGGCCAGGGATCGCGGTTTGAGTCCTGCTGGGGCCACATAGCGAGATCTAGTCCCAAAAAAATTGCTAGGCGTGGTGGCACACACCTGTAATCCCAACTTACTGGGAAGCTGAGGCTGCGGATTGCTTGAATCTCTGGTACCATGGGCAACGTGAGCCTGCAGTTCCACAGGCAAAAATAGCGAGACCTAGTCTCAAAAAAAAAAAAAAAAAAGGAAAGTAGGAAAGTGCTTTTATACTTTGTCCAGCACATAACTTAAGAAAGGTAATGAAGCTGGGTGTGGTGGTGTGCAACTGTAATGCCAGCTACCTGGGAGGCTGAGGCTAGGGATCAGTTGAGTATGTAGGTTCAAGACTTCTCTGGGCAACATAATGAGGCCTAGTCTCTAAAAAAAAAAAATAAAAAGAAAGAAAGGTAATGATTTTGACATAGATTTGATTTGACAGAGATTTACTTAATTTTCTTCACAAAGCAGCACCAGAATAGTCATTTAACTGAGCATTAACTAGATGGTGACTTTTAGCTATAAAATCATATCCTTTAAGCAAGTGCTCACTTAATTATTAAAGAACAGGGGTTCTGTTGATTTGTCTACTATGCTATCATATCTACAATAGATTTTACTCCTTGAATCCAGTTCAAGTGCAGATTTCTCCTCCTTGTATCTGCCCTCATGTTGAACAGTTCTTCTGCTTATCGAAGCCTATCTTTTGAAATTTTATACATATTGGCTGTATTTGTGTCCATACTGTAAATTCATAAGGGAGAGTAGGCCTTATTTTTCACTATGTTCTTACTATCGAACACAGCACTGCCCACCATGGTATTATGGGAGCCATATGTTCAATTTTAGATTTTTTTTTAGTGTAGCATTAAAAATAAAAATCAAAGAAAAATAATTTTAAGAGTGTATTTTATTTCACCCAGTATATAAAAAACATTGCAAAGTTCTTAGAAACAATGTAAAAAAATTATTAGTGAGATATTTTGCATTTTGGGGGTACAAATTTCAAAATCTTCTATTATATATTTCAACACTTCTCAGATCTCTACCAGCCACATTTCAGGAGCTCAATAGTCAGTTAGTTAATGACTAACACATTAGGTAATAGAGGTCTAGTACATTATAGGTGATTAATAAGTGAATAACCCATAGGTAGATTTTTTTAAAAATCTCTTTTTCCCCATAGGCTACTATGGCTACAGGAGTCTTTCCTCAAAATGAGCAGTCATATTCCCCTTTGGTGATTAACAGTGGATATACTGTGAACATGAAAGGTAATATTTCTTTAATATTTTTTGTCTCTTTGGGCAAACCAGAATTTAATAAAACTGTGCAAACTAGAATTTAATGAAACTATGTGAATGAGCATGAAAAAAAGGCTCTGTTCTTCATATGGAATCCCCAGTTGTGGGTATTACTTATAACTTGTTTTTCTATCTTATCATTTGGCCTGATTCATGACCTCAAAATCCTGAATAATGACCAGTCTCTTTAAGAAAGAATGTTGGAGGCCGGGCACGGTGGCTCATGCCTGTAAGCTTCAGCCTATGAAGTGGCCGGGGCTAGGGATCGAGGTTCGAGTCCTGCCTGGGGCCCTTAGCGAGACCTAGTTCCAAAAAATAGCTGGGCATGGTGGTGCGTGCCTGTAATCCCAGCTACCTGGGAAGCTGAGGCTGGGGATTGCTTGAGTCTGTGGTACTCCGGGCAATGATAGCCTGTGGTTCCATGGGCAAAAATAGCAAGACCTAATCTCAAAAAAAAAAAAAAAGAATGTTGGAAGCATTGTCTGTCTCTTGTATGATCCTCTTTCAACTGAAATTACCTGTTTGTCCCATCCATCAAATGCCTATTTGTAAACAACCTTTGCTTTTTTCTCCTTACTAGGAGTGTAACCTCTTGAGCACATTCACAAGAAGTTAGTCCTATGCTTCCCAGTTTTTCTTTTCCCCTCTGTAACTCTCCCACAGTTTCAATATCTCAGGTAACAGTCTAGAAAGGAAGGGTGCTGTGGCAAAATTGTCATGACACACCTGCCATCGCTCATTTTACTGTGGGAGGTCCTGAGCTGGGAGCTTGCCCTGATTACTGTGAACACCACTACTCTCATATTAGCCACCAGCAGTTAGCCAAGAGACATGTTCAGGAATTCTTGGCTATGCTTTGCTTGGTTTTCTTTCTTTTTTTAAATAAATACTTTATTATATAGATAATTATTTCACATCTTTGTAATCCCTGGGGCTTCCCCCTTTTTTGCTTGATTTTCTTACTGCCCACTCTGGGTTATGCCCAAGTTCTTTTTAATATACCTGTATTGTAGATAGCAGAGTGACACGGTGGAAATGTGCTGAACCCATAATATACCTATGTCAGAAACTTTGAAGCGTTTCCTCCCAAGGATGGATTAAATATCATAAGGAAAGGCAAAGGACTAAGGATCTAAATATTGGAGTTCACTGTGCTGTTGTTGAAAGCTAACCCCTCCACCAGAGGGCGTACTGTTTCATCAAGAAACCAGTGTAGACTCTAGGTCCTTGTGTAATTCTTCCTTCATTTCTGTGCTGTGTCTGACTCTGAAAGTACTGATAACTTCATTTGTGGACAGATTTTACATATCAGACTTAGTATAAATAGCTTTCCTGCCTTGGAATCAAGTGCTATCTCAACAAATGCACTAATGGTGTTCACTTATTGCATCCCTTGTTAGTGTTTTTTCTCCCAATCAGTTTCCAGCTAACAACTGAGTCAGATGAATGTTTTCCCTATCCTTTCTTTTGTTGAAACGTTACTTCTTAGTGGGTTTTTCAAGTTTTCTTTTTTTTAAAGTTCTTACATCATATTTCATTTTTGTGCTACACTGATTTCTCCCCTCTGGTGTAGTTCCGGTAATTCTTGATTTTAAGGTAGGACAGAACCCTCTTCTTTGTACAGAAGAAGTCAGAGCCTGCAGCAGTTTCTTACTGTTGTTTTTCTTTTTCTTTTTTTTTTAAACGAGTGAGGCAATTTATTAACCCAGTATCATTTGTCCTAATATTTCCTGTTGACAGCATCCCTCACCTCTAGCAATTCTGTCTAGATGTCTGTTCTTGGGTGTCAGTTTGCTGCTCCTATCTTGGTCCTTTTCTTCCTTTTTCAGGCCCCTCCAGGACTTGGTGGATCAAATGGGCCATGCTTTTGGAGCCTCTGCTGAAGTGGCCTGGCATGACACCATTTTTCTGATGTGCCCTTTAGATCCTGGTCATGGAGCAGACCCTGGCAGTGGCCCGAAGGAACAGGTGCCACACTATGAAAACAGTTCAAGTGTAGAACCCCTTCTCATCACTGGGACAAGCTCTTTATGCTTGGCCAGGTTAATAGTGCCCACCCCTTCAGGGACTTTCAGCTTCCCGGACTTTTTGAGAAAGGCTGCCAAGAGCTCTGACGAACTTCTGCTGGTTCATGTCTTTACAGTAACCCTAGTCATTATTCAGCCAGCCAAGAGAAAGGCCTGAAGACATTTCTTATCCCTGTCCCCCAACCCCAATCAAGTAAAGCCCTTGGATTACATTGCACTCTTCCAAATGTCCCCACCCAAGTTGTAAATACCACTTTGACTCTATCAATCTCAGCTCACTCCCTCTGTCTTTTCCCCTGCTTCCTGTTACTCATTTCATTGGTAAATTGCACATCATCATTATGTCAACATAACTAAAACATTAACAGTAATTCTCAGAGCATCAAATACTTCAACAGTGTTGAAATGTCTAGTGTCATGTAGATATATATGTAGATTTATTTTCACTGGGCTCGATCAAAGATTAGTATATTGAAACTGGTTGATGTGTAGATCTGAAATCCTTTTTAAACTTGAATTTCCCATCTTCCCTCTGCAGTTTATTTGTTGAGGAAACCAGACTTTTTGTCCTATAGAGTTTGCCATGATTTATATTTTGCTGATTATATCCACTAGGTATTTATTATAAATTTAATTAATAGGGGGGAAGAGTCAAGAAAGAATATTTCATGAACAGTGCTATATTTTTCCATCAGGATGCCCATAATCGTTGGCTGCCTTATTACCATGTTAGTATTTTTTTTAAATAATTTCAAACTTAGAGAAAGACTTTTATATTCATCCAGAGACTCCTATCAGTTTCTTTCAACTGTCCCAACAATATCCTGTAATAATAAGTGTTTTCTCAGTTTCTTTCAATATCATAGCCCTTTCTTTGCCTTTATGAAGATTGCAGGCCATTTATTTTGCACTATGTTCCTCAATTTGGGTTTGTTTGCTGTTTCCTCATGATAAGACTGAGGTTATGCATTTCTGGCATCAGTGTTGCCAAGACTTTTATCGTGTCTTCACATCAGGTGCTACAAGTCATTTTGCTCTGGCACTGGAAGTATTCAGTTTGATGATGTCAGTGAAGTATTATCTACTAAGATCTATCCATTATAAATTATTCTCTCTCCCTTTATAGTTACTATTTTATGGACAGACAAAATTTTTAGGCTGTGTAAATATACTAGTTCTCATCCAACTTTTACCCAGTAGTTTTAGTGTCCATTGATTTTTTTTTACTGAATTATTATTGCCTGAGTTAATTATTATTATTATTAGATAACTAATTGTAGGTTTTCTGATTCCATCATTCCTTCTACATTTATTACTTAGCATTCTACTCTAAGGAAGAACTTCCTCTTCCTTTCATTTCTTTGATTGTTTCTTTATTTCACTCTACATTCCTATTTTGTTCAATGGAATATGATTTTTACTATCATTTGTTTTTGATATTCAAATAGTCTCCCCTGTGACCTTGCCTCTTCATGATGTTCATTATATTCTTTTGACATAATCCCACCATTCCTATATTCCTTCCTTGCTGGAAACCTGTGCTTTCTTTGCCCTGGTTCTGAAATCAGTGCATTCTCCAAGAACCATGATTCCTTTCAGTGGGAATGGTGTCTAGAAGCCAAAATCTAGACACTGCTATGCTCACTACTCATAGAATATAGGGGTCCCCAATTTTTCTCAGAAAATAAAGCTAAGAAGTATATGTTATTACATGTAAATGTAGATGTACCCACTTTAATATAACTTATTTCTGTCTCTATCTATTAAACATTATGAGTTCATTTTGGTACTTCTCATTCTAATCCCAAACTATATATCCACGATCCTAGCTTTCCCCATTTTTATGCTTATAATCCCTTCACCTTCCTGGCTCTTGTATCCCTAATATGCTTACTCAGTCTTCCTTTTTGTAATCAGTGACCCAGCTCTGCTTGGCCATCACCCAATTCAGCTCTTTTATTCTACATGGACCTGTTCTTGCCATTTCATGTGAAATACACTCCATGAGTTGTCTTGCCTGTGCTGACCCTGACGTCTGCTGAATGACCTTTACTTAACTCTACCCATAGATTTTTCCTCTTCCATTATATGTGTATTTTTAATTGAAATGTTGTAATTCTACATTCACCTGCATTTGTAAAAAGTAATACAGAGAGATCCTTTTTTTTTACCTTTTACCAAGTTTTAACTAACAGTAGCATCTTGAAAAACTGTCTCACTATGTATCAATGTTACAGTTAAGCACAGAATAGTTCTATCACTTTAATGGCCAAATTCACTTCCACCCCCTACTCTGGCCCTGTTCCCATTTCTATAATTTTTGTCATTTCAAGAATGTTAAATAAATAAAATCACACAGCTTGTCAACTTTTAAGTTAGGCTTTTCTTGCTAAGCATAAGTCCCTTCAATTTTACCCAAGTTATATGTATCTGCAGTATTGTTTGTTTTTATTGCTGAGAAGCTTTCCTTACCAGAGATGTGCTGCCCTGTGATTATCTTCTTCTCCTGAGGAACATCTTGGTTGTTTCCAGTTAATATAAATGAGGCAGCTCTGATCTTGCATATACTGGTGTTTGTGTGAGCCTAAGTTTTCACTACTCTGGGATAAATATCCAAACATGTAATTCCTAGGTTACAGAGAAGTTGCATGTTTAGTTTTATATGAAACTGCCAAACTATTATACAATAGCCTCACCATTTTATATTTTCATATAATCTCTTTGTTTCTCTGTATCATTTGTCTACTTTCTCATTGGATAATTTCGTTGCTTACTGTTGAGTTTTGAGAGTTTTGTTTTGTTTTGTTTTTTTAATTTAGCTCAGATATTTGTTCTTTCTCTGATGTAGGATGTGTTTTTCTAATTAGTGGTAAGTTTTACAATCTGTGTATCTGTGTGCCATTATTTCT
>PVHY01001802.1:46714-144632 GCA_004024945.1 Uropsilus gracilis
TTTTTTTTTTTTTTTTTTTTTTTTTTTTTTTTTTTTTTTTTTTTTTTTTTTTTTTTTTTTTTTTTTTTTTTTTTTTTTTTTTTTTTTTTTTTTTTTTTTTTTTTTTTTTTTTTTTTTTTTTTTTTTTTTTTTTTTTTTTTTTTTTTTTTTTTTTTTTTTTTTTTTTTTTTTTTTTTTTTTTTTTTTTTTTTTTTTTCTGCTTTATTATAGTGACCTAGCACTTCCACTAGCATTAGAACCATTCTTGCCCTTGCCTTTCTTCTTGGGAGAAAGCATTCAGTCTTTCACTTTTTTGATATACTAGCAGTAAATTTTTAGTGAGTGCTCTATAACAGAATGAATTAATCCCCCTTCATCGTTAACTTGTTTAGAATTTTTATCTTAGTGTTGAAATTTGTCAAAATTTTTTAGCATCAGTCAATACAACATGATTTTTCTTCTTTGGCCTGTTGATATAATGAATTGTATTGGTTGATTGATTTTTAGTACTTTATCATTAGTACATGTCACAAATCCCAGTTGGTAAAAATGTATAATTTCTTTTATGCATTGCTGGACTTGACTTGCTAATGGCTTGTTGAAAATTTTGTCTTCAATGAGATGTTGGACTATAGATTTCTTTTTTTTTTTTTGTACTTTTACCACCTTTGGTAAAAGAGTGGTCCTATTCTTATAACAGGAGAATTCTTATAAATATTCTTAAAAAAGGAGGTTGGGATCCCCCAAACCAGAGCCTGCAATGAGGACACAAATGCAGACATTTATTTGGCAGTGATCCCAGGAAGCAAGAGTAAGGGAATACACAATGAAACAGGCAGCAGCTCTTGATCCTGTGGGACTTTTTAGAGCATGCAGAATACCTCCCAAAACTTTCTACTTAAAATGTGGGAGCATTTATCCATCAACTCCCATTCCCTATTACTTGAGGGCTGTCTCTAGCATCATTCACTTCTGGGATGCACCAAAGTACAGCGTAATAACAAGTCCTGTCACTTTGGAAAAGGTATGGAGGTGACTTGAGATGGGCCACTGTCAAAACAAAGTGGGTTTGAGCTCATGTGAAACCATTCATCATAACCGATGATGAAATCAGAGTTCTCAGCTGCACAACAAGAGTGCAGAAGTTCACCTGTGGGCATATTAAATTTGAGATTAGACTTCCAAGTACAGAGATCATGGAAATCATAGAAAATTCAAGAATACAGTTCAAAAGAGAAGCCTGGAATGGTGATATCAATTTAAGGTTTGTCAGCATGCAGACAGTGTTTATAGCCATGGAACTGTATGAAAACAATCAACAGGTAAGTGTATGGAGAGCAAGAGAGCACCTTACTCCAATATAAAGACATTAGGGAAGAAAGGAGGAATCAATAAAGAAAGCTGAGTAGTGTCCAACGTAAACAAAAACAAACAAATAAAAAGAAACTAGAAAGGATGCAATATGGTATTCTTGCAGCAAGTGAAGATACTACCAAGAATGAAAAAGATTAATGTGTCAATACTATTGATAGGTCAAGGATGATGAGATTAAGAGTTGTCAAGGTCACTGATGATTATAAAATATTAGCTTCTCTTAATTTTAATTGTTCCTTTATAATGATTTGAACATCAGTAAATAGGCATTAGTATCTCTTTTTTAGTGTTTCTCAAACAATGCTTTGCCAACTGGTGTACCTCCAGAATAAAATTACCAGCAAACAATAGCAAATTACAGGAAAAAACAAGGCAGTATTTCTTCTCAGTATTAGGATAATAATTGTTCTTTCTCCATTTTTAAATTAAAATGTATCTTCCTAAATGAAACAATTATGTGTGTTCTGAGAAAAATAGCATGCATAACTATGCTCTTACTCAACTTAAAAATACTTTGTGTATGTGTATGTGTTCTAGGAAATTAAAAATTCTGGTGGTGATTGCATTAGCCTACAAAATCTCAGTATCAGTATCAGCTTTATTTGGACAGAGAATATGTATGATAACTAGAAATTTTATTAAAGTGTTCTCTGTATTGCAAGGGAGAAAGTATTTAAAAGGACAGAAATATTCTTTCATTACTTTCCCCTGACATTTTAGCATAGTAGAAGGAATGTTTATATAGTTCAGTTTATAGTTTAGCTAAATAAATAGTTACATTTTAAAGTGCAAACTTTATTGAAAGGCTTACTGTTACCAAAGATTACCATGAAATCTCTGATGCCTACTGATTTCCTTACTTGTTACTATGCTTCTGTTCATCGGTCCCCCAAAAGGGGTTAGAGTTTGAAAATATTCCTACCTCTTCTATTTGCTGGAAGATATTTTTGTAAAACTTGTGTTTATTCTCCTTTAAATGTTTGGTATCATTTTCCAGTGATACCTTCTAAGCCTGCAGGTTCTTTTGTCAGAGACTTTTTACTTATTAATTCAAATTCTTTAATTTTACTTGTACTAATCATTCATTTTAGTTGAGTCTTTGTAGTTTTTGGGGTTTGAGAAATTGTTTCTTTTTTTCCTCAGTTGTCAATTTTATGATTGCAAAGCTATTAGTGGTATTTCTGTATTATTCCTTAAATAGATGCTGGATGAAGTGATAGTGTTTCATTTCTGATATTAGTGGTTTGTATCATCTCTTTTGTAATTTTTGTCAAGTATTGTGAAAGTTTATCAATTTTATTAATTTTTTATAGAGCTGGCTTTTTATTGAATTGATTTTCACTGTATTTCCTTACTTTTAATTGTATTGATCTGTTCTTTTTATCCTGCCTATGCTTACTGTGTATTTATTTTGCTCTTATTTTTCTAGTTACGTAGCTTGGAACTTAGATTATTGATTGAGGCTCTTCCCTATTTTCCTAATGTAAGCATTCATTTCAGTTGTTTTCTCTTTAAGTTTACGGCTTCTTTGGCTTGCTCATATCTGCTGTTGAGTCCCTTTATTGAATTTTTCAATTCAGTTATTATACTTTTTAGCTTCAAACTTTCTAATTGCTTTCTTTGTATAATGCCTAACTCTTTGTTGACATTTACATTTTGTGAATGTCATCATTTCACTAAAGCTCTTGTTTGTGGACTCATTTAGCTCTTTCAAACATGTTTCAGACATAGGATTTAAAGTTTGTCTATTAAATCCAGTATCTGAGCTTCTGCAGTAACTGTTCCTATAAGTTTGTACTTCTGTATCAGCTAGGCCTTACTTTTCTGGTTCTTTTGTTCTTTGTGACTTTTTTATTGAAAACTGGACATTTGAATATTATAAATGTGATAGCTCTGGAGAACAATTTCTCCCATTTCTATATGGTTTGTTGTTGATGATTCTCAAAACCTACAATCATTTGTTCATGTAGTAGTGTTTCCAAACTCTTTGTACACTATTATTTATCATGTGTGGTCACTAAAGTCTCCTTTCATTTACTTTAGCCTATGTTCAAGTACTGTTTTAACAGAGATTTTTTTTTTTTTTTTTTTTTTTTTTTGACACTAGGTCTTGCCATTTTTGCCTGTGGAACCATAGGCTCTTATTGCCCGGGGTACCACAGATTCAAGCAATCCCCAGACTCAGCTTCCCAGGTAGCTGGGATTACAGGCACGCGCCACCATGCCCAGCTATTTTTTTGGAACTAGGTCTCGCTACGGGCCCCAGGCGGGACTCGAAGCACGATCCCTAGTCCCAGCCGCTTCATAGGCTGAAGCTTACAGGCACGAGCCACCACGCCCGGCCCTTAACAGAGATATTCTTGAATATTTGATACTAAACAACTAGCCCTCAGACTTTGTATATGAGTAAGGTGGAATTTCAATTTTCACATCAACACTGTTGACACTTTAATGGCAAAAGTAGCATGCTGCCATTGCCTTTGAGTGGGACTAGTCCTGTGGGGGAAAAGAAAGATGATCAAGTCCTCACTGGACCCCACTGCCATTCAGGAAGGGAGATGTAAATGATAACTCATTCCCCTTTGTTGCTGCAGGGTTTAGCTGAGGTAGCAGTGACCCACTGTGTCACTCTAAGATCAAGTTTGGAAAAAATGTCAGGCTTACTAACTTAGTAATGTCATTGCCATTGCTTTGTTTAGTCTCCTTGGTGTTGGGTGAGGATGAAATTCAGGTCCCTAGTAAGTACTAATGACATGGGAAGGAATGGTGAAGCCTAGTCTTGACTAGTGTGATGCTTTAAACCACTTTGTTGAGACTTGTTGCTGTTGTATGGTGATTGGAATTTGCTCATACTGGGCCCTGATGACACGGGAATTGCAGCACTCCCCTCCTGTATTTGATAGAAGAGGGTAGGGAATCAACTTTCTGCCCAGCCAACTAACACCTCCAAGCGAGTTGAAAGATATGCTCCAGATTTTAGAATTCACTACAGAGTTACAGCAGTCAAAACAGTGTGGTACTGAAGAGTGACAGCATCATGATGATATGACATTTTTTCTTTTGATTTTATACCAATTTACAACCAACTCATCACCCATAACTGAACAAAAATACCTCTGCACAGCACCTTCCATCTGCATACCTAAGGAGGCATGATTGGATTGATCTCAAGAGAGGTACATAGCCAAGTGAATTACAGTGGCAACCTCTCTTAACAAGGGGAGATGGAAAATGAATGTAGTGAGTGAAAATATGCCCAATCACACCTGTCAGAGTTGACTGGACCATTGTTCTTTCTAAGGTCTAAAGACCTCTGTAATGGGGGCAAAGGAGAAAGAAAGGAAGAAGGCAGACAAAGGAAACTGAAGGAACACATTTCCTGGTATTTGTCCTGGGACTTCACTACACTTGATCTTAGCCAAAAGGCTGAAAAGAGATATCCTTGGACTTCACTAAGAGGTCTGCTCACAGATGTCTGGGATGCCCCCTCAAGGATCTCTCTATTGGAACTGTGGGTACACACAGAGTTCCAGGTTGTAAACCTACACCTTCTCACTAATTCCTCTGTTACCACTTAAGAAAAAAAACCAAAAAACAAAAACCATCTTTTTCATGCATATGCTCCTAACCTTAGGTGTGGTTCTCTTGGTAAGGGAACCAAAAACTTGTTTATAATGCCACCTTCTGGAGAACAAAAGGTTTTTAGCTGCTAATTTGTTGAACTGGTAGAATCAAAATAAATAAAACCTCCCCTAAATAAGAAGAGTTCAGTACTGGAGACACATTGGTAGAATTGTTTTGTAAACACTGTGAAAAAGCATGGAAAGGTGAATGAGTTCTGGAGATTTGAGGGTGGTGATGACTGTACAACAATATGAATAGTAGTCTGGATTCTCACTGTCAGAGAAGGAAAGCAGGAATATTAAAAGGAGCCCTGTCATGTTGGATTAGAATTGGTACTATCAGGGTGAGTGCTTGGTTTTCAATTGATATATATGTACACACACATTCATTCATTACTTAACAACAGGGATATATTTCAAAATAATGCATTGGTAGGTAATTTCATTATTGTGCAAACACTAGAGTGTACTTAAACTCTATGGTATAGCCTACTGTACACTTCGGCTCCATTGTATGTCCTTTTGGGGCCACTGTTGCATATGTGTTCTGTTATTGATAAAAATGTCATTGACACATGATGATTGAAATAAATATTAATATAAATGTATACATAAGCTAGGCATAGTGGTGCACTGTAATTCCAGCTACCTGGGAGACTCAAGCTAGGGACCACTTGAGTCCATGGGTTTGAGACAACCCTAGGCAACATAGTGAGACTAGTGTCTTAAAAATAACTAAATAAAATAAGTGTATGTATATGTAGTGCACCTATTTTTTATTGAGATATAAGTAACATGTTATACTAGTCTCAGGTGTAGAGCATAATGATTTGATATTTGCTATCTTATCTGTCACTCTAGTTGCAAAATTTCTTGTTACTAGATTTTTAGAAATTGTCAGATATGCAACACACTATTACTAACTAGAGTCACCATGGTAAGCTTGTATCTAAATTTATTTTATAAATGACCATTTGTACTTTTTGACCCCCTTCATCCATTTTTCTTCCCCACCCCACCGACTTTTGGCAGCCATCAGTCTGTTCTATGTGTCTGTGGTTTTGGTTTCACTGGGTTTGTTTGTTTGTTTCATATTCCCCATATGACAGATCATACCATATCTGTCTTTTTCCAACTGACTATTTCACTAATGCCCTTGGAGTCCATCTCTGTAGTTTCAAATTATAAGATTTCCTTTTTAAAAATTGCTAAGTAATATTTCACTACAAATGCAGTCATGTGTCACTTAATGACATTTTGGCCAACGATGGACCACATATACAACAAGTGGCCCCAGTAAGCTTTACTGTATACTTTAGGTGTGTAGTAGGATAGGGGTTTGTGTAATTACACTTATATCCACACAACAAAATTGCCTTACAGTGCACGCATCAGAAGATATTCCAATCATTCTGCAGTACACAACTGAATATATACCACATTTCTTTATTCATTCATCTATTGAGGTGCTAACTTGTTTCCTTCTTTGGCAACTTAAATAATGCTGCAGTGGACAGGTAGTTGCATATACCTTTTTGAATTAGTGTTTTCATATTTTTTTAATTAGTGTTTTCATTGTCTTCAGATAAATATGCAGAAGTGGAATTGCTTGATCATCTATTAGTTCTATTTTTAATTTTTAAAGGAAGCTCCATTCTGTTTTCCATCATGGCTGCAATTTATATTCCCATCAGAGGTACACCAGGGTGCCCTTTCCTCCGTATTTGTACCAACACTTGTTATTCTTGTCTGTGATAATAGTCATTCTAATAAATGTGAGATGATATCTTATTGTGGTGTTGACTTGCATTTCCCCATTGATCAGTGTTTTGATCAGTATTTTGATGAAAGTGTTTACCTTTCGCTACCTGTATATCTTTGGAAATGTCTATTCAGATTATCTATCCATTTTTCAGTTAGATTGGAATGCTTCAGTCAGATTAGGGTGGGTTTTTTATATGTTTTGAGTATATAATTTGTAAATGTTTTGTTCCACTTAGTAGGTTGCCTTTTCATTTTGTTTATAATTCCCTTTTCCTCTGCAGATACTTTTTAGTTTGATGTACTCCCACATTTGTTTCTGCCTTTAGTGTCTTTGCTTTTGATGTGAAATCTAAAAATCATTATGAAGATGCACTATCAGGGAGTTTACTTATTATGTTTCTTCTAAGATTTTTGTGGTTTTTAACCCTAAGTTCAATTATTTCTTCCATTTTGGTCAGTTTTTGTGTATTTTGTATGATAGCAGTCCAGTTTCATTCTTTTGCATGAAGCTGTCTGATTTCTCTAACACTATTGAAGAGATTCTCATTTCCCCATTGTATATTCTTGGGTTCTTTGTCTTAAATTGATTAACCAGATATGCACAGGTTTATTTTAGGACTCTGCTGTGTCCATCGATTTATGTGTTTATTTTATGTCAATCCCATACTGTTTTGATTACTGTCACCTTGTAATATTATTTGAAATTGGGAAATATGACACTTCCAGTTCCAAGATTGCTTTGACTATTTTGGAGTTCTGAGGAATTTTTCCGTTTATTGAAAATGCTGTTGGAATTTGTTAAGGATTACATTGACTCTACAGATCTAATTGAGTAATGTTGACATTTTAATGATACTAATTCTTCCAGTCTGTGAGCACAGATTATTTTTCCATTTGTCTGTGACTTCAGTTTGTTTCATCAATGTTCTTACAGTTTTAAGTGTACACTGGTTGCTATTACTTTTGGTTAAATTTTAAGTAGAATTGTTTACTTAATTTCTCTTTTTGATATTTAGTTATTTAGTTACTAGAAGCACAATAGAATTTTCTATATTTATTTTTATCCTGCAGCTTTACAGAATCCATTTATGAATTCTAACAGGTTTTTTTGGTGGAGTTTTTAGCATTCTCTACCTATAAAATGTTATCTGTCATATTTAAATATGACATTTTTTTTCCTTTCCAGTTTGGATGCTTTCTGTCTTTTTCTTGCCTAAATGCACTGATCTGGCCTTTCAGTAATATGTTGAATAAAAGTCATGAGAGTAGATATCCTGCCTTTATTCCTTATCTTAAAGAAGAAATTCTGTCTTCAGATATTTGAAAACCTGCAAGTTAAAGAAAGGCTATGTTTTTGTCTTCAGGGGTAAGAATTATAACCAGTGGTTACAAATAAATGGATTTTGATTCAACATAAGGAAACATCTTGAGCAGTTGAATAGTTATTTGCTTTGTGAGATGTGAACCTTCTGTCACAGAAATTAGAAAGCAGGAATTCTGGCCCAATTTTTTATTCATTCAGGAATGAGAGTATACGGACCTCCATCACTTTCACATTCTGAGGAGTACAATTGCATGAGTTTGATTAAACAGGAAGTCTTTTAAAATCTTGAATAAAAGGAAATTACTAGTTCCTGGTGTTCTGTTATCTGCTTAGGCTCTTTGGTGTTTTAACCACCCACTTGTAGAAATTAAAGATGAAAGATTGTGTGCTCATATGAGTTTTTTTGTTGTTTATTGTGCTTATCACACAAGTGTAGATAACTTCCTATGTAATCAATATCTCATTTGATTCTTTAAATATTTCAATTTAGGATAAATTTGATTTCCCACCTGCAAGCAAGCTATTTTCCCCAAAGCTATTCTGGCATGTAACCTTCAAGGCAGTGTCCATATTCTTTATGCTTTGAGAGGAACCTTTTGTGCTGAGATGATGAATAAGTGGCTGGGGAGAGGGAAGGCATATAGGATTGGTCATTAATTAAAGGCAGTGTATTTGGAAATGAGTCAGAGAATAAAAAGTAACTGAAGTATGATTCCCTATGAGTTTGTATTCATGAACTGTAACTAGAAAATAAATGTTTTATGTATTTACAAAGATAGATTATCAGAGGAGAGAAAATAGATCAGTTGCTAGCAAGTAAGTGGGAAAACTGGTTCTTGCAATTTACAAGTCAGCAATAAATGGATGAAGAGCAGAGAAGTGATGCAACTTATGATAATGATGTTCTACAGATTCTATGTAGCCACCAGGTAAAAGTAAAGTTTTTAAGTCCTCTTTACCTTTATACTGTCTTCTTGAAAGTAGCTCTAGCTCTTACAAAAGGCCATTTTGTGTAAAATATGAAATAGAAATTAAAAGCCATGATATTTTCTTAATCTAAAGATAAGACTTTTTTTTTCTCATGGGTAATTTAAATAATTATTAAAATGGCATTTCTTTCTTTTCTCAAACAATGCTAAGGAAAATAAATACCTTTTACTATTCATGGCTGTGCTCAAACTATCTGTGAGCCATGATTTTAATGATTTGCCCACACAACTCTCACTGAGATAGTGCTTAGTATTTTTTTTTTTTGTATTTTCTCTTTCACATGTCCTTCTGTGTATCCTTTTTATGTCTATATACCTTATCTGATCTATATAGTTCCTCCCGCCACCACCACCATTTCTTATAATCCTTTGACTTTCTCCATCCCCACTCCCTCTTAATCTCAGGTATTTCAGTTTAGTTTTCAGCATCTGATAATTCATAATTATTTTGCTTTAATCCATTTATCACTTTGTTTCCTTATATTACTGACTTGAGAAATATTCCGGGTATTTGTCTTTATCTTTCTGGCTTCCATTTTGTTGATAGTATTTCATCTTTTCCTTATAGTTGAATAGTATTCCATTGTATGTCATACTCTATCATCTTTATCCAGTTCTCTATTGGTAGACACTTAGCTTGCTTCCATATCCTACCTATTTGTAAGTAATGCCTTAGTAAACATTATGAAACTTGTAATTTTTCAAGTTGATTGCTTCATATTCTCCAGATACCCAAAGTGTCATAGCTAGATCATGTAGTATATCCATTTTTAGATCTTTAAGATAGGGCCAAACCACTTTCCAAAAAAGGCCACATACAGCAGTTTACAATCCCACCAACAGTGTGTTAATAGGATTCCTCTTTCTTCATTTCTTCTCCAACATTACAGGATTTGCTAATGTGTGCCAATCCCACTGTTTTAAGATTGAATCTCATTGTGATTTTGACTTGTGTGTTCCATATTAAAGATGGTGAGCATTTTTCCATATATTTGTAGATCATGTGTGTATCTTCTGTAGTTTTTTCAGATCTGTCCATTTTTAATTGGATTACTTGGGGTTTGTTGTTATTAAGATGACTTTTTCATATACCTTGGATAATATTTCATCATTGGTTGATGTCTGAATATCTTCTCCTGTCCACTAGTATGATTTTCTAATTTGTTGTTTTCTTTTGCTCTTTTCTTTTTAATTTGAAGCAGCCCTTGTTTCCAGAGACTACTGTATCATTAGTATCATGGAACATATCGCCACTGCTTTCTTCTCTACATTTTTGTTGTGGGTCTTATATTCCTAAGTTTTTAATCCATTTCAAATTTATGTTTGTCTATGGAGATAAAGAGTAATTCAACTTGATCTTTTATGTGTATCCATCCAATTTTACCAGCACCATTTGTTAGAGACTCTACTTTCTCCATTCTATAGTTGTGAATCCTTTTCATAAATTAGGGTTGGTGTATGTGTGGATTCATTTCTGGGCCTTTGATTCTGTTCCATTAACCTGCGTGTGTGTTTTTATTCTACTACTACCACATGTTTTAATTACTGTTTTATAGTTTAAAATCAGGTAATCAGATGGCTCTTTTTTTAAATCTCAGACTTGCTCTAGCTATTTCAATATCTTTTGTATTTCCATATAAGGTTGTTGTTTTTTTTTTTTTTTTGGTTTTTTTTGAGACTAGTTCTCACTATTTTTGCCTATGGAACTGCAGGCTCACCTTACCCGGGGTACCACAGACTCAAGCAATCCCCAGCCTCAGCTTTCCAGGTAGCTGGGATTACAGACACGCACCACCACACCCAGCTATTTTTGGGGTCTAGGTTTCGCTACATGCCCCCGGAAGGACTCGAACTGTGATCCCTGGCCCCAGCTGTGGCTTCCCAGGCTGCTACCTACAGGCATGCGCCACCATGCCTGGCTCCATATAAGTTTTAGTATTTTCTGTCAATTTTTAAAAAGAACATCCTTGGAATTTTAATTGGCATTGCATTGAGTCTCTATGTTGCTTTTGGTACAATAGTCATTTTCCCCATCCAACACTGTGCATCAGATTTTTATGTTAATTTTGTAATCCACCACTTTACTGTATTTTTTTGTTTCTAATACCTTTTTTTGGTGGAGTCTTATTATATTCTATATATCATATCCTCTGCAAACAAGAATTATATTTCTTCTTTTCCAATATGTATTCCTTTTATTTCTTACTGTTGTCTGATTTCTCTAGTTAAAATCTCTTAACACTAAATTAAATAGAAGTGGTGACAATGGGCATCCTTGCCGTGTTCCTGATCTTAATGGGAAAACTTTTGTTCTTTCACTATTGATATAATATTTGTTGTAGGTTTGTGATATGTGGTCTTTATGATTTTGAAGTAGATTCCTTCTATTCCCATTTTTTTTAGAATTTTTAATATAAGTGGTTGCATTGTATCTTATCAGATGTTTTCTCTGCATCTATTGCTATTATCATAGACCTTATATCCTGTTTGATGTAGTATTTTACATTAATTGACTGCATATATTAAACCATCCTTGCATCTCTGAAATAAATCCAATTTGATATGACCTTTGTAATATGTTGTTGATTTTGATTTCTTAGTATTTTGATGAGAATTTTCTTATCAGTATTCCTCAGAGATTTTGGTCTATAGTTGTGTGTGTGTGTGTGTGTGTGTAAATTTTTTTATTTTTTCACTATTTCATTTTCTATAATAAAATAATCAGTCTGTTCAATTTTCTGCTTCTTCTTGGTTCAGTCTTGCTAAGCTGTTCTGAAAATATATCCTTTCTTGAAATAGTATAACTTTGTTAGCTTATAATTTGTTGTTCATAGTGATCTTTTATGATCCTTTGTATTTTAATGCCACTCCAGTGATTTCTCTCTTTCATTTTATTTCTATATTTTAAGATTGCCTGTTGTCTTTGTTAGCCCGGGTAAATGTTTTTTTAGCTTATCTTCTCAAGGAATCAACATTTAGTTTTATTCATCTTTTGTATGTCTTTAAATTTCTATTTCATTTATTTCCACTCTTTTTCTTTCTTTTTTTTTTTTTTATTTATATATAAATTTCACAACATTGTAATCCCCGGGGTTTACCCCCTTCCAGCCCCCCCCCCCTTTTTCCCTCCTGCTCAAAGTTGTGCTCTTCAGTTTGGAGCTTAGCTTGTTTTGACTTTTCCTCAAGTCTTTTGTTTATTTTTTCACTGTATTCCATATATTAGTGAAGCCATTTGGTTTCTGTCTTTTTCTTCTTGACTTGTTTCTGCTAATATGATTCCTTCTAAGTACATCCATGCTGTTATAAAATCATCAAATTTGTCATTTTTAATTGATGAGTAACATTCCATTGTATATATGTACACTTTTTTTGTATGTACATATGTATATATGTACCACATTTTTTTCATCCAGTCATCTGTTTTGGGGCATTTAGGTTGTTTCCACGACCTTGCAATTATAAATTGTGCTGCAGTAAACATCTGAGCACAGGTGTCCCTTTGTACCCCCCACTCTAATTTTCATTATTTTCTTTGTTCTTTTAACTTTTGGTTTTTCTTTTTCCCAATTTTTTTGTTGTTTGCTTGTTTTTTGAAGTTGTTTTATGTGTAATATTAAATTGTTTCTTTTGGGAATTTTCGTGTATCTTAATATAGTCTTGTATTACCATTTACTTTTCTCTTAAAACCACTTTTGTTGTGACAGCTCTCCAATCACTATCTACACTTTTCTTCTCACAAAACTCCCTTCCCTTTTGCAAAGCAGCAGTGGAAGCTCTCAGCCTGCTGGTATCTATGCAGGTGTCTCTCCTTTCTCTGTCCTTTTAAAATATAATCAGACACACACCTTTGTTGCATTCCTAAATTCTGATAGCTTGTATCCTCATTTTCATCACTTGACAGGTATTTTTATTTTTCTGATTTAATTTTCTTTTTAACATTGTTGAGCAGCATATTGTTTAATCTCCATGTGCTTAAAATTTTTTTCAAGTTTTCTTTTTGATTGTTGATCAAAACTAATTAATTTCTAGCTTTATGGTATTATGATCAGAAAGGACACTTAGTATGATTTTAATCTTAATAATAAGTTTATTGATAACTGACTTGTGTCTCAACATATGGTCCAGGCCTGAGAATGATCAGTATGCACTTGAGAAAAATGTATATGCTGTCATTTGGGGCAGGATGTTCTGTTGCTATCTATTAAATCTGTCTCAACTAGCTCATTTCTTAAGTATTGTTTATTTATTTATTATTTATCTTGTTGATCCCTTCGTATTTATAAGTGAGATATTAAAATCCCCTGCTGTCATTGTAGTATTGATTTATCTTTTGTTATTAATTTATTTTTGTATCTTGGTGCTATCATTTGTTGCATATATATTTTTAAGTATTATATCATGTTATTTTAGTCCCTTAATCATAATACAGTGTCCATCTCTGTCTCATTACTTTTTTTAAGTGGAAATTTGCTTTATCTGATGTATAAGTTTATCTGTTCCTTACTTTTTTGATTGTTATTTGCTTCTAAGTTGTCTTCCAGCCTTTAACTTTAAGCCTGTGCTTATTTTTAGTAGAAAGATGAGTATCTTGTCCGGTATGGTGGCTCGTGCTTGTAAGCTTCAGCCTATGAAGCGACCGGGGCTAGGGATCGTGGTTCAAGTCCCGCCTGGGGCTAGTTCTAAAGAAATAGCTGGGCGTGGTGGCACGCGCCTGTAATCTCAGCTACTTGGGAAGCTGAGGCTGGGGATTGCTTGAGTCTGTGGTACCCCGGGCAACGAGAGCCTGCGGTTCCACAGGCAAAAATAGGAAGACCTAGTCTCAAAAAAAAAAAAAAAAAAAAAAAAAAGATGAGTAGCCTATAACTTCGTAATCCATTCAGCCCTTCTAGTATACCTTTAATTGGTGGATTCAAGCCATTTACATTTAAGGTAATTATTTAAATATGTATTTTTGCCACTTTAGGGTTTTGTTTTGTTTTTTTTAGTATCTTTAGTTTGTCTTTGTCTTTTTATTTTGGTCCCTTATTTCCATTGTTTTTTGAGTTACTTAGGTTGATCTATGTTTGAAGGATATAGTGATTATATGTGATGATCTACTGTGACTTCTTGAACAGTTTGGGTTCACATTTCTGTGTAATATGGTGTCCATTACCTCTTGATGAGAATTGTTGTTTTTATAGTAATGCCTTTATTATTTTTTCAAGACTCATTTGGTAGAAATGTATTCTTTTAGTTTTTGTCTTTCTACAAAGCTCCTTATTCTTCCCTCAGACAAGTTATGTTTGATTAGGAATCTTATTCTTTGAGATTCTTCAAATAGTTCCTAACATTCCTTTCTTGCCTGCAAGGTTTCCACTGAGAAATCTATAGTAGAATAAGCTTGTCTGTAGCTCTTTACAGTTTGTTTATGATGCTTTTTGGAGTGTGTTCATTTGGTGTTATTTTGTTTGGAACTCCTTGGTTCATGTGGATCAGAATATCTGATTCTTTTTCCATGTTAGGGAGATTCAGCTATTTTTTTAAGTGATTATGGCAGAGTTTATCTTAGTGCCAGGAGCTATACTTTTGGAAAATAATGAACTTTGGGAGGAGTCTTTCCTAAAACTATTAGTGCAATCCAGTTATAATTTGTTCATTAATTTTTTATTGATTGCACATACATACACACACATAAATACACATATATAACATCATTGTCTACTCCAATATTTTCCCATCAACTTCTCACCCGTGAACCATCTTAATCTCTTGTGCCCTCTCCCTTCCCCAGTTTTACTCTCCTCCCCCTCCCTTGCTCTATGCTTCAGTTCTGTGGCAGTTTTAAATTTTTCTTGTCAGTTTGTTTGTTTTTCCCTGTATCCCTCAAAGTGAGACCATCCCATATTTCTCTTTTTCTTTCTGGCTAATTTCCGCTAACATTATTCCTTCTAGTTCCATCCATGTTGCTGCAAATGACATGAGTTTGTCTTCTTTAATTGATGAATAATATTCCTTTGTGTAAATATACCATATCTTTTTTAGCCATTTGTCCGTTTGGGATATTGTTTCCGTATCTTGGCAACTGTAAATAGTGGTGCAATAAACATCTGGGTAATAAACATGCAATAAACATGTATCTTTTTGATTTAATGTTTTTGTGTGAGATTCTTTTTTAAAATAATTGTTTTAAATAATTTTTCTGTACCTTTCTCTTGTCTCCTGGGATCTCCATTATGAAATGTTATTTCTAATGATCTGAACAATTCATCATTAACATTTTATAATTTATCTCAATTTAATTTTTTAACTGATTTTGAGATTATAGTATAAATAAATACACTTTCTTACTCATACATGAAGTGTCTCACCAAGATATGAGATTTCTGAAATAAAGGAGATTAGTATACAATCTATCAGAGATGGTATATCTTTATCCTTATTTTATTTTTATTTAATGCTGCATTTCCCTCTGACCTCAATAAAAGATTGTTGTAGTACTAAAAAGCTCTCCTTCATTTTCTTCATTCAAACATACAGACTCAAATGAAGATGTGAACTTTAAAAATTTTACTCACCTGTTATATCATTGATATTGCCTGAATATTCCAACAACTAAGGAAAAATTAGATAAAGTATGATGCATTAGCTTGATGTGTCATAATCATTATGCATCCATTAGCTGAAAATTGTGAGATGACTAAAGCAAAATGGGAAAATACTGCTACACTGTTTAGTAAAAGCAGGAATGATGTATTTGCAATATGATTATTAGTATGCAAAAAATACATGTGTGTATGGACAGAGTCAGGAAGGGAGACCATTCTAGAGCGTTAGCTGAAGGTGTGCTTCCCTGTTGTAAAGCCACTTGACATAAATAAAAGCTTAAAGAATGAACTTGGTGAATTGGTGCTTTGCCAAGGAATATTTTAGAACACAAGTGGTAGGGATAATAGTTCCGATGAGTCCAAAGGATGTGGAAACCTCTTCAGTCTGCCATTCCTTCAAGAGGTCATCATTATGCTTCAGCACCATACCTGCCGGGGTTCAGCAGCACCATGGACCAGAGCATGCCCAGAAGGCTATGGTCTCCTTTCAGAATCACCCCCTGAAGATCCTGACTCTGTCTCCTGCACTCAGAAAGCTTAATCAACTCAGTTGTTACCTATTTGTGTTTATCTGAGGTTAAGATCTCACAACAGACCTTTTCCTTGAGGTGATCCATACACCCTTCCTTTGCTTTGTTTTGACATGTTCTGTCCTCATCACATTCATTTTCACTTTCAGAGCTGTCGAGATTCAATCACTTGAATGCTCCTCTGTGGATATCCTTAGAGTTGTGGCTAGCAGGCATCTCCCACTTGCTTTTGAGACTTCCTCATTGCCTGCCATATGCCTTAATTCAAATGGAGCTGGCCTAGGTTTTATGACCTTCTAGGTCTCTTCACACTTCCTACTCACTTTGACTCAAAGCCCTGACTCCAGCACCCACCTGGCTACCCCTCATCTATCTTGTATCTTGTATAGTGCCATTCAGTACTATGCGTGGGTACCTCAGTGTCCCAGTCAGACTCCTGGCCCCAGACTTCCAGCCCTTCTCTGCAGGTGGTGGTAATCTCTTTATCGTACTTTCTCAGAGTTGGTTTCCGTGCTCCCAAAAGAGCCAACTTGGACCCTGTTGTTGGAGCACTTCTAACTTCTACCGTCAGGTCCCAACTTGCCTTCCGTGTCCCGTCCCATTTTCTTTTTCTTCTTCTATAAAGATCTGTGGAAGCTACAGTTTCTGGATGAGTTACAATGAAAACAAATACTTTTTTCTCATCACTGCGTATTCAAGACAAGACATGATACTACACACTGAGTAGACATTTTGGCATAAGTGTATCTTATTGGGGTGATCAGGACAGTATACATTTTAAAAGGAACTTGCGTTTTTTATTTTTAGAACAAAACATTTTTACTTGTTAGAGCAAATTAGAAATGAGCCCAATCTATAGGAGTAGCTTGTTTTTGTCTGCACAGGATTGAAATATCATTTGGAGAGAAGAGGGAGGGAGACGGGGGTGGGGGCCACAGCCTGACATTAAGGAGGCGGACAATCGATGGTTGTTAGAGTTTCTATTTTCTATATATCCTTTATTCTCAAGTTACAACCTCCCCCTCATCTAGTTCCTTAAAAAAATGTGATACTTGGGGAATTTTCTACTTTAGCCTCTGCCAGGACATTATTGAAGCTTCTTTTTCCCTCACAGTCAGCAATAAAAGGCACAAAATTGTGTCTTTGAGTTTTTGAGAGGCTTGGCTACTCTGTCCAAAAAAAGCATAACAGAGTTGGACTTTCACATTCTAAATATAAAAATTTAAGAGGAAATGTCTTCTGATTAATACATCAGCCTTACAAATGTCTTTTTTTTTTTTTCTGTTCAAATATTTCATTAATATTTCCACGGAGAAAAAATAAAGGAATTTTAGTTTTGAAAAACTGAATGTTGTTTTAAAGGTATCCAACATGTCTCCCTTTGTTCCACTTAACTTTAAGAATCCCATTACAGAGACGAGTAGAAAGTAGAATTTATTTTCAAAATATTCAGAAAATAGATGTGAAATAAATAACAGAATTTAAACCTTTTTTTATGTGCATTTAAAAAGCAGTTTTTGTGTCATAAAGACTTTTTCCTGACCTCATTACATACTTTTGATGGAATTCTTTGAGCAGTCAGAGCTTTTAAATGTGTTTAAGAAGCAGAAGAGTAGTTGCAATAATCTGCTTAAAATACATGTTATTTTCCCCATATTTGAACAATCTGTCCAAAAACACTGTTCATTCACATAAGATTTTTGCCTGCACAGATCTGAGTGGGAATCAGTAGTTTCTTTGTTGGTCACTATGGAAACAACTAAGCCTATCCTGAATGCTCTTAGATCAGCAGATGATGCTCAGATTCCATGTAACTTCATCGTGGAGCGAGCTGGCGCTGGCATCTCCTGCCTCCGACTCTCCTCCTGGGATACGAGCGCCATGCAGGACCTGCCTCGGCAGCTTGCAGCCGTGCCCTTCCTCAGCGCTTTCTTCCAGGGCCGCAGGCACTCCACCTCAGACCCCGTCCTGCAGCTGCAACAGGGCCGGCGTGGCTCTGCTGCCCAGATGCTGTCCTCGTCTTCCCTCCAGGTGATGGTGGCTGTGTCAGCTGTCCGCTGTGCGGAGAGAAACCCAACTTGCCCTGAGAGAAAAAGTAAATTCCTTTCTCTTCTAGAGACTGCCATATCTTTGCGCTTGCCTTTAAGGAATAGTATCAATGTGTTTTTAAATTTTGACAATTAATTTTGCACTGTACATTTTTCTGTCTGTTATGCTAAGTTCCTGTGGATATATAAAAGGAGGTAAAATGATTGTCTTGTGGCGTCTCATTGAAAATGTCATTTTTGAACAAAACCCATTCCATTATAAAAGATTGCGTCTGCATTTTCTTCTCTCATTACCAATATGACACATGGAGATAATCGTATGTAAAAGTATTTTATGTATTAAGAGTTCATGTGCTAATTTGGAAAAGAAACAGTTTTATTCCTGACAGAATAAAGGGAAATTGACACCAGCTTGTCATCTGTAATCCTGACATAATGGAAGCTGTTTCCCACATTACTATTCCACTGGGAGAGTGGGACTTTGAGTCTTCCCTTCCTTGTGTGTTCTAGGAAATTCAGAACGTCCAGCTCCAAAGTACACAAAAGTAGGAGAGCGTTTACGGCATGTCATTCCTGGACACATGGCCTGCTCTATGGCCTGTGGAGGCAGAGCCTGCAAGTATGAGAATCCAGCCCGCTGGAGTGATCAGGAACAAGCCATCAAGGGGGTCTACTCATCTTGGTAAGTGATTCTGCCAGTGTCTGGAACTGGTACTGCTGCTGAGTGGGAGAAGGGATTCAAGATGCTATGCTCCTAGGAGGCAGGGACCAGTGGGCAGAAGAGTGGGGGGTTTGAAGTCAGACAACCTCATCTCCAGCCCTGACCCTGCCACTTGACAAGCTGTGTGGTCTTTTTTTTGCTTTTTTCTTTTTTCTTTTTTTTTTTTTTTTGAGACAAGGTCTCACCATGTTGCCTGGGTTAGTCTCGAATCTGTGGGACTCAAGTGATTCCTAGCCTCAGCCTCCTGAGGAGCTGGGATTATAGATGTTCACTACCGCTGTGTGATCTTGACCTACGCATACAGGCACTCTGTACCTCAGTTTCCTCATCTGTCAAAAGGAAATAATATACCAATCAACTAAGGATTCTTTTTTTTTTTAATCAGGTGAAATGATGTATATAAAGTATCTTAAAGAAATGGCAGTATATTTCAGAAATTGGAAATAATAGTTGTTCAGCTATAAATTTGAGTATTAAGTTTCATACAGGTTAGTTTTACCCTTTTTTAATTTTGTTACTATATTCTGTAAGAAAGGACACAATTTTCACACAACGTGCTTTAATTTGCTATAGTAGAAGTGGTTTGAGTAGACAGTATATGATGCTGACATAACTGATGATAAATAAGTACAATTTATTTATTCTTGATCATACTGCTTTTTACTAACAATAAAATGCCCGGTAACCTTTCAATGAATAGTTACTGAAAATTTTTCATACTGAATGACATTTAGAACTGTTCAAGGAACTCTAGGAGTGAATTTTAATAGTAATCATTTTATACCACAAGTGTCCATTTATAAATTTGATGCTTGTGGACCAGCTTATGTACTTTGTAGCCTGTGCTTCATATTGGGTTTGCTAGGTGATAGTGTGCTGTTGTAGCCTGGGGCTTACTGTCACTATTGTTCTCCAAGATCATATTCTAGGCTGTCACTGTTTTTCATTTAGACATTTATGAAAAAGAAAACACAGTCCTTTAGTTGTAGTTGGACAAGTAGATTTCTACTAATGTAGCTTAGGGTCACATTTTTGTTTTTTTTATTTGTTGTTGACTAAACCATCTGAATCTTTTTTGCCTCTTCTGTTTTCATGCTGCATTTCTCCTAGTCTTATCCTGTGTACTTCAGAGGGTACTGGTCCAGTTTTAGGCACTAACCACCAGGGGAGAGGTCCTTTCTGATTCATGCCCTCCGGACTGAATGTCTCTGTAACTGTTCTCAGGTCTTGTGGCCCATGACTTCTTGCAGACACTTAAGCTATTCTACAAGAGAGAGAAGCAGGGGATAATGAGCGTGATGGCCATTTATCGGCCTCTGTCCATTTGTCTATTTAGTAAATGTCTGTTTGGCTACAGGCCAGGCACTGTGCTAGATACTTGCAAACTCTCATCTCTCCTCTTCACAATACTCTTGTGAAGTAAGAGTAACATTACGAATGTCCCTTTTATTGATAAAAAGAATTGAGACTTGGAGAGACAAAGTAATTTACTGCACAACTAGAAAGTAGAAAAGCTAGCATTTGAAATCAGACCTGACTGACTGTTTTGCTAAATGACAATACCTCAGCGTTCATAGCCCATGGCAGGATGTGTACTAGGGATTTGACATCCACGTTGTATTGAGTTCTAGCACATCCTGATGGTGCATGCATTAGTCTCCCCATTACATTCATTGGGTAACTGAGCTGCAGACAGTTCAGTGTTAAGAAGCCTCCCTGCCACTCCCCTCACTTAGTGTCCTTTGAGTATCTAGACCTTCCCTACTAGCTGAGGCTCCTCCTTCATATCCCTTAGAATCTCAGGAGAATCTTTGAAAATGCTTTACTAGAGTTTACAGATACTTTATTTTTTTCCAGGGTTTAAGAAGGTAGATTTTCTTAGACCCCTAATTATGATGCAGAATTAAAGTCACATTTGTGTAAGAAGATACTCATCTTACAGAGTTGTTGAAATCGTAAAAAAAGTAAAGGCATGATATCTTCCTCTCTTAGTTTATAGAGCTGGAATGTTTAGGGTTTTGTGTGTCTCACCCACTCCTCCTCCCATCCGCAGGGTCACTGATCACATCCTGGCCATGGCTCGTCCCTCCACTGAGCTCTTAGAGAAGTACTGCATCATCGAGCAGTTCCAAAGGTCAGTGCCACAGCACTCTTACGCTTAAAAAGCCAGCTGGGATTTTTCTCTTACATAGCTTTTGCCTTCAAACGGACAAGTGCTTTTATTTTAACAATAGGTAGTGAAGAGCTATTGTCATATAATAATTTAAGGTTTGGGAGTTATTAAACACCAACTCTCATATGATTAATATTCTTTTCTTTTTCCTTTAAGCTTTGGCATAAAAACAATAATCAACCTGCAGCGCCCCGGTGAGCATGCCAGCTGTGGGAACCCACTGGAACAAGAAAGTGGCTTCACATACCTTCCTGAGACTTTCATGGAAGCTGGCAGTAAGTCCTCCATGAATGATGAAGCACTCAGTTTTGCCTGTTCAGATCTTAGGTTAAAGGGGCCATGGAAATAAGCAATAGTCAAGCCCCTAAAACTGAAGGTGAGCTGGCTTTGACATTAGGTATTGCTGCTCAAAGTATCAAAGCGGAATCTTGGGCAGATACCCTTGTAGAAGTGCTGGTAACATTTGATCAGTGTCTATGTTAATTAACATTAACCATACAGCAGACTGTTGTCTCATTCAGTGCTTAGCAGAGCCCTGTAAGTAATTCCTGCTTCACACAAGAGACCATGCGGGCTTAGAGGGCACTGGCTTGTCTCCGACCACACAGTGCCAAAATGCCCACAGACTTGGGACCCAGGACTCACTCATGTTATTGCATGCTGCCCAGCTCTGCCTCAGAAGGATGCAGGGACACATGTGCTAATCCTAGAACCTCCTTCATCACGGGACCTAGGCCTGGTCTGCATTGAGCACACATCACTGACACCAGGCTGAAAAAGATAAACCTGTGCAACTTAGAACTTATTTTTTAAAAGCTTGCTACTGAGGAGGAAAACATCCTGTCTCTCATTATAATTATTTCAAAACAATATTCATTCTAGTACTCACAATAGAAGAAGGAAATATTCTTAAAATAAAGGACAATTCTTTAAAAAACAAGGAGGAGGAGGGGGGAGGGGGAGGAGGAGGAGGGAAGGAAGAAGGAAGAAGAAGCAACAGCTTGTGTCTCACTTCTCCTCAACCCCTCTCTACTAGGCAGAAAATCTGTATGCACTTTCTTGCCTGGTGCCATTTATCAGCCATTTAGACACACTTTCATGCTTAGACAAGTCTGTGTTATTTCCTCTACAGCTGAGGAGTTTGGCCATACAACATTGATTTTAATTTGAAATCCTGCGTTTCCATAATTCTTTCTGGCCAAATTTCAGCAGGAAATGTCTTAAGTAATGCAGAATATGCTTTGTAAAAAATGTTAACAATAAATTTACTGGGACTAGAAAAGGGCGATTATTTCAGGCCTATGTAACCAGTGAGAGCTATGTGCCTTTCTCCAAATGTCTTTGCAAGTATTTTTCATGGATTTTTTTTTCCTTTTCTCTTAATGCCCAGTTTATTTCTACAATTTTGGATGGAAGGATTATGGTGTGGCTTCCCTTACCACCATCTTAGATATGGTGAAAGTGATGACATTTGCCTTACAAGAAGGAAAAGTAGCTATCCATTGTCATGCTGGGCTTGGTCGAACAGGTAAATTCCAGGAGGTAGTTTTTAATCGTGTAGCATATTTGAATATTTACGGAACAATATTAATTCTAGAAGGAAATTATTCTTCAGAATATTACCAGTTTTTTAATCAAATTCAAAGAATAAATAAAAGATACTTGGTATTTTGTAAACATCATCTCACTGACCTTGTTTGTGAGGATATTTTTTCATGAAAACTCATCATATTTAGTAAACATATGGCTTTCCACTAGCTAAAAAATAATTCCAATTCTCTTTAAACATAAGAAATCAACACTTTATTTTAATGCATAATGTCTTTCCTTTTTAAGTCTTTAGCAACATTGAGAGTTTTGAGGATGATTAAGTAATTTGCTGCATTGAGTAAGTAACAGGACCAAAATTTAAATCATGGCTATAAGGACTTTGTGATGAAGAGTCTTTGTGTCTAGAGTTTTATATATATAGATATCTCTATATATATATATCTATATAATCTATATATCTATATATATAGATATATAGATTATATAGATATATATATATAGAGATATCTCAATTATTTTACTTAAAAATGCTGTAGACTCTTAGTACAGTGCTGGTATTGAGGCAAAAATAAAGATCATAGAGTTGGAATCTTAATTATTGTCTAGTTCAGAGACATACCTGCACTTGAATTTGTCCATAGTGTACCTTGTGACTCCTACAAGACCTCCCACTTTCTCAGTGATCTTCAAACAGGAACGTAATTCTGTTCAATATCTTCAGTCTTAAGTTTGAGCCAAATCTTAGTGTCTCCTGGGATTCCACATGATAACTCTACAAATATTTCATACTTAAAGACCTGTCACATCCTAGTGACAAAGATCTGTTGGACCATACCTCCTACATACTAGTTCTCAGAGTCACTTATATCCCACATAATGAAAGTTACTGGCATGGTAAATCGCACAATAACTTCTGATTTGCCTTTTAGTAATTTGATGTTAGGTATCATTAAAATTGATTATTACCTTTTCATTTATTACTCATTTTAATTTAATATTGCTTATTAAGAGTACATAGTATTGACACTGATGAAGCTGATTTTCTAACTATTAAGTGCTTATTGAAACAAAGAATTGTATAATGATCTGTGGAAACTAATAATATTAGTCTAGAAGAAGAAAAAGGAAAATAGATTGTGAATAATCCCCTGCATCCCCACCACCCATCTCAAAATGTCCAAGTAGAGAAAATGCTAAGTAGGAATGTACCAATACTTATATAAGCAAAGATGATCAGCTGGTAATTATAAGCATATTCCCCCCTCATTTACTCATCATCCTTCCTCATTGCGTACTTACTCATTGTTCATCCTCCTCACTCCACATTGTCTTCCTCACTATATATTTTATTATCATCCTCATCACCCCAGTTACTCATCTCCCCCTTATTCCACATCATTCATCATCACCCTCCCTTTACACTATCCATCCTCCCCCTCATTTCACATTATTCTTCATTTCCCTCACTTCACACAACTCATCGTCCTCCTCACTTCACACTATTCATCATTCCCCTCACTTCACACTATTCATCATTCCCCTCACGTCACAGTTGTTTATCCCCTTCATTCTACATCTACTCACCATTCCCCTTGCTCTACAACTATCATAATCCCACCATACTTATGCACATACTCATCCCTCCATATTTGCTCATTCCCCCCTCACTTCATAATAGCTCATCACTCCCTTATTTTACACATTCTCATCATCACCCTCACTCCACATGTACTCATCTTCCCCTTCACTTCAACTTACTTAATATCTCCTGTCACTCCATACTTATTTACACCATGACAGTTACTGTGCTAAATCCAAGTATAGAGGCAGCTAAAGGTTCTCGGTCAAGGAGAGGGCTGCCATATGACAAGTAAATGGATGCACCCGTGCAAAATGTTGCAACGTCAGAATTAACCTCAAAGTCTCCTTGTATTTCTACTATTTCCTAGTATTTATTCATATTTTAAATCATGAAGTTATAATAAATAAAAATATAAACCTTTCTCTTACCAATCTTCTTTTCTTCACTCTTTACTGTCTAGGTGTTTTAATAGCTTGTTATCTAGTTTTTGCAACAAGAATGACTGCTGACCAAGCAATTATATTTGTTCGGACGAAGCGACCCAACTCCATACAAACTAGAGGGCAGCTTCTGTGCATAAGGGAATTTACTCAATTTCTGATTCCTCTTCGCAATATTTTCTCATGTTGTGATCCCAAAGCACATGCTGTCACCTTACCGCAGTATCTTATTCGCCAGCGGCATCTACTTCATGGTTATGAGGCACGACTTCTGAAATATGTGCCCAAAATTATCCATCTTGTTTGCAAATTGCTTTTGGACTTAGCTGAGAACAGACCAGCAGTAAAGGAAGAAGTGGCAGAAGATCCTGCCCTCTCTGCTGAAATTGAAAAGACAGTTTCTGAGATGGTGACTATGCAGCTGGATAAGGAACTGCTAAGTCATAACAGTGATGTGCCTGATTCCTGCACCCCCTCTGTGGTGGCAGCAGCTTTTGAGACTCAGGATATGATTCTTTCCAGTGAGCAAGAGTTCGACCCTCTTTGGAAAAGGCGGAATGTCGAGTACCTTCAGCCCCTGACTTGCCTGAAAAGGCGGCTCAGCTACAGTGACTCAGACTTAAAGAGGGCTGAGTGGCTTCTGGAACAAGGAGGCAGTCCATGGACAGTGCCCGCCCAGGCCTTGGTTTGCCCTAACTCCAGACAGCAGAAGCACCTAAGCCATTGTTACACACCACAGTCTCCACAGGTTGATTTAAATAAGGAGATATTGATCCGCAATACATTTTCTTTCTGGAATCAGACGAAATTTGGAGACCTGGAAGGATTCAAAGATGATGGGTCACCAATTTTCTGTAGGAAGAGTACTCCAAAGGAATTCCAGCGGAGTAGAACCTTCTCTTCAGGCGTTTCAGGTTCATACTACTTCCCTGGGGAACCAGTGGCATCCAACTTTGCAAATCTCCATAAGAAACCCAACCATTCTCACCAGCAAGTACACCCCAGTCAGTCTGAGACCCATGGTGGGGCCCCAAGCTCCACTGCAGACAACAGTGAGACTCGGCACAGCCCTGTGGACTGTAGCTCCAGTCCCAAAGCACAGATCTTGATTGCACCTGAAACCCAGGACAGCAAAGATGTGTCTGAAGTCACTCCTCACTCTGTTTTGCAGTCTGAATTGAGTGTCGAAGCAAGGAGAATACTAGCAGCCAAAGCCCTGGCAAATTTAAATGAGTTTACAGAAAAGGAGGAAGTGAAAAGGAAGGTAGAAATGTGGCAGGTATCTGTATTTCATTTGATTTTATGTGTGTTGGAAATATTTATGTCGGAGCAGAAACATAGTATATTTTCCCAAGTTCATTTGTTTGTGGGAATTTGAAGACATGTCTGTGTAATACTTCATTTCTGAACTTTAGGTTGCCCAATGAGGATAAAAGCCTGCTGTTGTAGAAATAATAGATACGCAACTGATGTGTGGGTCTGTTTTAATCTCCGTGTGAAAGAAAACGCGTAGCACTCCGCAGGCTGTAAGCCCCAATGGGTGTTTATGGTTACCCATACTGTCAGCTTCCTTCTTTCTTTCAGGGTTGTGGCCTGGGCTGGACTAGCAGACAGGTAGACAGGCCACAGCTGACTGCTTTAGAACTGACCTCAAGTATCTCCAATTCAAAGCTTGGGGTGAGCCACATTCTGAACTTCACTGACCTGGAGACAAAAGTGAAATCAGCAAAAATTGTTTCCCAAAGCTCAGCGCAAGTGTTGAGCAAGGTCAGGAGGGTGCATGTTGGATGCTCTCTGCTCAATGTCTCTCCTGGGGCCCCTCAGTCCCTGGGTGAGGCAGCTGTTGGGTTCAGGAATGCAAACCAGAGTGGCTGTGGAGCACCTTTGTTCTGTTACTTCAACTGAGATTAGGTCTTTGGCATCCATTTCTTGGCTTTCATTTAAACTAAAATGGGAAACTTTAAATGTTAACCCCTTTCTGTGTTGTTCTTTTCACTAGAAAGTCTTAAATCAGCTGTACTTTCAGCTCTGGGTGGTAAGCTGGTCTACAGAAAAGATAGGTCTTAGAAACCTGTTATAGAAACAGTAAACTGCCCACATACGGGACTGATCTGGGGGAAACTGACTCAGTGACATCTTCACTTGTAGTCCATAATTACTAGAAATTATCCCCACAGTTGCTTTTCCCTATTCTACCATAATTAAGCAAGATGTGGACATTTTTGAAGGGGAGTGGGATTCAGAAATATCTTAAATGTGGAAGTGGGAGCCTCACGCCGATTATAGCTTCTCTTGGGTGAACAACCTTCATCAGAATTATGTTTTGCTTCACAAAGTTAAGCAAACATGAACTGTTTTCTTTATTTTTCTACCTCAGACTGAAAGGCATATTTTCTGGTAATCTTTACAATCCTTATGGAATAGGTATCATGGAATCCTTATGGAATAGGTGTCATGTTCCCTTATAGAATAGGGGAACAGAGGTCACAGAGGTTAAATGACCTCAATCACAAAGGCCACATGTCGCAGAGCCCAATACAGCACATGTGTCTAATATTTTCCATCATCTCTCATGTCTTTCCAAACCCTACTGGAAGATTTCAGAAAACATCAGGTGTATGGCCAATTTATTAAGAGTTTTTCAGAATCCTGTCATTTCTGCCCACTTGTCTTCTCATTAGCTACTTGAAGTTGAATAAAAAGCTCTTCTGTGTACTCAGTGTGCGGGTATGAAAGATAATTGAAAGCTTTGGGTTCTATATGTGTGCTAATGTAGAGAAAGCCAGCGCCAGAGAACCCTGTGGTCGCCAGGAGATGTTGTGCACTGGGATAGAGTATGGTTAGGAGGGATGCCTCTTTTGGCCTGATCTCACCTTGGGTCTCTACCACATTATTTATTACATTATTTATTCCATCTTTCCTGAGTACAGTTTTCTGTACAAGAACCTCTACTGGGTTGCTGAAAAACAGAGATCAGTCATGTTTTACCATTGTTCTCATGTTGTAGGAACTCTCAGTACTGGGTCAGGATGAGTGAGAGGCAGTGATTATTACTTACTACTATTGCCCGCCTATGTTATTTACTAAAACTTAAATCTAAAGCCTCTCAGAAATTAAAATTCTAATCTCACTTTCCCCTGCTCTGTGAGATGAAGATTGAAATCTCCTTATCTCCAGGCATTTGGAGCATTGGCAGAACTGCCATGTTATTTCCACCCTATCAGTTTCAGGATATGGGGTTTATTATTTGTTAAATTCTACATGGAATTCTAAAAAGGAATTTGAAAGAAATACATACACCACATTTACTGACTTTTAAGCACTCTGGGGGCATACTTTGTCAACAGCTTTTCCTTATCCCATGTTAATTTGCAGATTTCTTACTTACACTTTTCCACCTACTGTTCTACTTCACTGTAGTGTTTCTGTTTTGTTCTCCAGGAGCCGCAAAAGGAGGGCTTCCTCTCCTTGAGCTGTTACTATGGTTTCTGAATAAAGTAGAGAACTTAGATTAACCAAGTTCTTCCCTGTGCTGGGAGATATAGTAGCCCTCTTTTCAGTCAGCAGGGACAAGCTTCACTGGGTGAAAATGAAGCATAGAGAAACTCAGTATTTTAGTCCAGTGGGCTACCTGGAAATGGGGGTTCTGAGAGACATCCCAGTCAACATCCCAGCACCTAAGACTTACTCTCCTAAATAGTCTGGTCTTCAAATAGAGGCTATCTCTCCCTTATTTCCCTCCCTCTCTCCTTTCCCCTCCCCTGCCCTCTCTCACTTTCTCCTTCTGATCTCCTCCCCCCCCCCACCTTTTTCTCTCTCTCCCTTCCTTTCTTCCTTTTAGAAAGAACTAAATTCCCGAGATGGAGCTTGGGAAAGAATATGTGGCGAAAGGGACCCTTTCATCCTGTGCAGTTTGATGTGGTCTTGGGTGGAGCAGCTGAAGGAGCCTGTAATAACCAAAGAGGACGTGGACATGTTGGTGGACAGGCGCGCAGATGCCGCAGAAGCACTGTTTTTATTAGAGAAGGTAAAGTAACTTAGATAGTTGGTCTGGTTAACTGAGACCTCACCAAAATCTCGCACACTAAAAATATTCATTATAAAACAGGACCTCATGCATCATCCCGTATGTGGGTTTAAGTTTTTCCATGGTCAGTGAAGAAATGCATACCCAGGATAAACATTTAGAAAATACAAATACTAAAAGGGAAAATGCTCATCATCCCAGGAAAACCACTTTTAACATCTGCAGCTCTTTCAGTCTTATCACTGCATATGCTCATTTGGTTAAAGATCGTGTCATCTGCTACTTTATATTTCTTTTTTCTCAAAATTATATCATAACTGCATTTCCATGTTTGATGTAAGTTTTTCTTAACTGTGCTAGCAGTCCTCAAATGGATATGTCTGAACCATATTTTCATTTTTAAATATTTGTTTCTACTTTTTTACTGTTAGCATATAAGGTAAAAAACTATGCACTCATTTCCTAGAAAGTGTGTCACATATATACATTGATGTGTATAATTTGTACGTTATAAAATATGGAACAATATAGATGGAAAATAAAAGAAACAAGTTATGATGGTTGCCTGTGAGAACAGCACTAGGAGACATGGGCCAGGAAGGGAAGAAATTTACTTTCTTTGTTATTCCTTATACTATTCAAAAATATTAGCCATAGATAGTAGACATTTATTTAAGAATATTTGTTACTGTTTTAGAAGACACTGTTGCATCATAGTCGGCCTTGATCACCTGCTCGGCCACCTCCCCTCACTGACTCCAGGTCTCCTCTTACTCCACAGACAGGTGCACAGACACTCGCACCCAGAACTGTGTGATACTCTGACATACTTGTATCTCAGGTCCTTTTATTGGGATGTATCCTCAGCTGTTAAGTCAGAGAGCTGAAGTTGGAGGAAATTAGAGAGTCAGGCAACAGTAGCTGGGTGGCTGGCTGGTGGCTGGCCGTGAGCCAGCCCGTGCTAGGTGGTCATCTCCACTCTCATCCATGGCCTGTGGCCTGTGAGGGAGAGACATGAGTTACAGGAGAAGGTGGAGGAACAGCTTGCCTATCCGAGCAGGTTTCAAAGTCAGGCTCTGTCACAAACCTCTTGCCTTTCCTCTCATGTCAGGCCATCATTCAATTATAACCCCTCCACCTTTTATAGATTTTTACATTATGTGGGACTTTTTTCTCTCCTTTTCTAGGCATCTCTGTAATAGTCATCTGTCCTGCAGGGGTTTCTGTACTTAGAGCTTATTTCCAGAGTGAAACGAGTTCTTCTCAGGTACAAGGTTGTATTGGATGTCTGTTGCTTAAATGGCAGAGTTTCTTCTTGGTTCCTTAAGTGAACAGTCTCCAGGAGCCAAGTCAGGGATATGTTTCATAAGGGTTCTTCCTCCATTATGTACAGGTGGACTCCAACAGGGCTGGGCTGTCTGTCTCCTCAGAGCAGGGCATGTGAATACTGATCACTGGCTATGCCTGCAATTGTGTCTGGAACAATGCGAGTGAATGACCTCTTCTTTGATTCATAGTCCACTTACTTTCAGATTCACTTTTATTTATAACAACTAACCAACTTAGATTTATCTTCTGAAAGTTTTGCAAATTATATTAACAGGACAGGAAGCTAATAGAGTCCTTGGTAGATAGTTTAGTGTTTGAGATTGTGAGTACTTCATCACAAACCAGTGCCTGGTTCTGTGGTACTTTGAGTTTCTTTCCTTTCTTCCTCCCCTCCATTTTTTTAAGTTGGTGTTTTAATGTGAGGATTTTTTGTTACTTTTTAATTTCTAATTTTTTATATTTTAAATTTTTTTTGCATTACCATTTTATTGAAGTAACAATACTCTATAACATTGCACACTGGAAGCTTCGATCACCCCTCTTCAGATGCATGCCCTCACACCACATCCACCACCCTTTGGTCCTGTAGTCCTCAATTGAGATCATTTCTCCCTTCGATACCCTCAATATATATGCTAAGTGTAGATACTCAGATAGCTAGGTTTTGTTTTGGTTTAGTTTTTCTGTCCCTTTATTTCTCTGTATTCCACATATAAGTGACCTCATCTATTATTTGTCTTTCTCCTTCTGACTGACTGCTTAGCATAACACCCTCCATCCAACTTGTTTGATTTTGATTCTGTGAAAACAGGGCCAGCACCAGACGATCCTTTGCGTGCTGCATTGCATAGTGAGCCTGCAGACCCTTCCAAAGGACGTGGAGGAAGCCGTCCTGGCCCATGCCATCAAAGCTTTCACCAAGGTGAGTGTGGGCCTCCCTTGCACCTCACACCGAAGTCTCTGGAGATCAGAATCCAGAAGTCACCAGCCCCTGAGAAACAAAATTCCCAGCTGGGTTTCCTCTTAATGGAAATATTTTTGACAGTTCTAAAAAAGTAGTAGCAGACTCTTTGGCAAAAAAAAAAAAAGTCAGTTTCCTAACTAGTATTAGAAAAAGCTGAATTGTGAGGTTTTTTGGAGGAGAACATTGCAACAAAGAGCTTTTGTACAGAGAGAAACTACTGGGTGTTGAGAATGTATTTTTAAATCATGTACCAAGTAGGCATCGGAGAATCTTTTCTTGTTGAGCCAGTTTCACCTGGGGTCTGAACAAGAAACCATCTGTTGAGAATTCAGCATCCACCTGTTGAGAATTCAGTATTCAGGCTTGACAATTCAATGCCATGTCCTGGTTGGCAAATCCTAAGCAAAGAGAATTTTTTGGTTTTAAGTTTCCTCTCTTTCACATCCTTTTAGCTTGTAGCAATCTTCCCTGACTGAGGAAAGAAGCCACATTCATGCCAAGAGAAAATGTTTCCTCGCTTCTCCAGCTAATGTGTTGGTATCTCTCATACATGACTTGAAAACATCACTAACCAAGCCAGCTTTTAAGTGCCAGTATCTGTGTGAACCTTACTGATAATAGCAGTTATTTTTTGTAGGTATTTACTAGTCTCTACCCTCCATTCTCACTCTTTCCAAAGTGAGTTCTGATTTTTGCAGCCTTTTCGACCCTTCTCAATGCTTTCCAGAGGCAATGACTCACACCCAATCACGTGAGTTTTTATGTCTGTATTTAAGTTTTCATGGACCACGAAGCTACCCCTAACTCTGGGATATGGTGAACTCAGGTCTATGATACCTTCCCATCAGGTGGTTTTGTATTTAACAAAAAAATATTTCAAACTGATATTAATGTTAATAAGTTATTGCTAGTAGGCAGTATCGTGTAATAGTTAAAACAAAATTAAATGTCTTAATTTAAGTGGAAAAAAAATAGTATTGGTCTTTCCAAAGCAGTAGGAAGCCTTTATAACTTCTTGTCTTCTTTCCTTTTAGAGGAAGATACTAATGAAAAACTAAATATAGGAGTTGTTCCCAATCTCTTAATGTGTTAGGAGACAGTGCTTGCATTTCTCTCCTTGTGCACAATCCTGTGAGCAGATGGCTTTTGTTCCAATCTGGACTTGTTCTTAAAGGAAGTCTGGAGTGTCTGCTTCCAGGGTGGTACAGACCTTGTTTCCCTTTAGGCCCAAGCTTGGCAGGCTGGCTTGCAGCCCCTCTCATCAAAGCTAAGATCACCTAGGCTTGGGGTTCTTCAACTGTGATGCAAACAGAGTACCCATATGGCCTCCATCTGTGTCCCTCTTCTGTCACCTCCTTGTCACCCCCAAAAAACCTTCAGGGCAAGGGAACCCACTGATGATAACGCACATGATGCATCGAGTATAAAGTTGTTTGTGATCCATCAGTGTCCACAAAGCTGGTCTGTCCACTTGTGAGCTTGTGAGCAGGATGAGGTCTTACTCTCCATCCCTGCCCCTTCCAGGACATGGGAACCATTGACCAATGGGTCCTCACTCTTTTCTAAGGAGTCAGACATTGCTTTGCGGTTGAAAATGATTGAAGATGTAGTTCTGTCTTATGTCACCCCTAACTCTGGGGTATGGTAATTCAGGCACATGGTACCTTCTCATCAGGTAAAAGGAAACTTTCGTTCATGTTTTTATATGTGCCAAACATTTTAGCCCTGACACTAAATCCTAAGGAGATGTTATTGTTTTCTAGAAAAGGTAGATGTCCCTAACCTCTATTAATGGCAGATAGAGGTCAGGCTTCCCTATTCAGGGTGCTTGGGGCCCTCTCAGTGAATAGAGTGAATGCACATGCCCCCCACAGGAGTCCTTTCCCTTGTACCACTGGTGGTTATTCTCAGGGTTACATACTTCACACTCACTTGATCCAGGTACTAGATTTTTATTTTTTATTCCAAGTTATTCCTAACTTGGTGATGACATCATTGGAGGTCTGGTATAGTCTCTCAATTAAAATTAATGTGGTAATGTATTGTGTGCTTTGAAAATTATATATAATTTTATCAGTATTAATTGTTTCTCTACCTGTTTCTTTCCTCCATTAATAGAGACTGGTTAAAATTTTATTTATTTATTTCTTTGTTGTCAGGTTAATTATGATTCTGAAAATGGACCAATAGTTTACAACACCCTGAAGAAAATATTTAAAAACACACTGGAAAAAAAGAGAAAAATGGCAAAAGATGGCCCTACACCTGTCATCTAGTGAAGCTGGCTATCCCCTCATGGTGAATAGTTCAGGTCTGAAGGTCATGTGGCCCCTCTGTTCCTAAGGGAACAAGCCAAAGTGTGGTCTCCTCTGTCTTGTGGCACTTTATTCCTCATGCTCTTGGCTTGTGTTAAGGAAGCTTGTTCCTCTTTGGAGCAATTATTTATTTTAAATAATATCTTTGAGCTACATTTTTGTATTGAAAATTGCCATAAAGTTGGTGCCACTTTTATTTATTTAACTGAATTAATATTACTGTATTAATCTTTCAAGCATGTGGTATTTACATACTTATTCTTTTTGACATTTTGGAAAAATTGTAACTCTTCTTTCCAAAACAGTTTTGTTGTTGTTGTTGTTATTCTAGACGGAACTCTTTCTAGAGTTTTTACCAAATAGAACTTTTAGAAATAAGACATCACTGCGTATCCAACCACTGACCCATGACCTATGAAAGTCACCAAGTGTCTTAAACTGCTTTATATTTGTTACTAAGAGGGTTACTGATACAGCATTTTAAAGGAATTTTGAAATTTTGTTTTCTTTTTTATATAAAGGTGGCAAAAACTCTCAAAGTGTATTATTTTTCAAAATGATTTTGTTTTACATTAAAAGATCCATTGTGAGATGGTTGGGTTTTTTTGTTGTAGAAGGTAATTTGTCCTTTGTCAAGCTTCCAGGCGGGTTTGGCAGACAGTAGGCCAGGACTCACTCCCCTCCCCCGGGTGTACTGACCTAAATCACATCTTCACAGAGGACTTGGGACTAGTGTCAGGGAGTACAGGAAGTGGTCAGGAAGCAGGACACCACAGGTGTCAGGCTCTGCATAGCCCTGCCTTCTTGGCCACCCCCAGAGGCAGCTGTGTCCCTGCTGCCATTGCCAGCATCACAGCTGCCAGCCCCTGGGGCCACTGGCTTCCGGGTCCTGTATTTGGCTGCTATGGGAATTGAGCTTTTTAAATTGAATTTGACTGATGCAATTTACTTTCGCCCTCCTAACTTTTAGATAAGAAGTAGTAGCCTAAACTAGTTCCTTGTAGACCAGACTATTCCATCAGCAATTAAAGTGATAACTGTTACTTAAATGAAAATATGGGAGGAACAGACACCAAACCACAGAGAGGACAGTATTTCCTGTCAACAGTGATAACAGTCACACCAATTTCAAGTTGAAGAAGTTTCTACATAAAGACAGAACTTCAGGGCATGAATTTTACAACAAATTTCTTTCTTTGATGTTTGTATTTTGAAATTGATGGAAACTCTAGCACATCACAATTATTTTTGTCTTATCAAGTTCACTAACAGTGCTGGCTAAGTACCATTTTCTTCCATACCATTTGACATATTTTTAAGAACTCAGACCCAATGAATTATAATGAATTGGGTTATCTATTCCTAAAATTTCTTTTTCAAGTGCCTAGTTTGTGAAAGAAAGGAAGAAAACAATTGCATTTACCCAAAGGTGCATTATAGAAATAGCCTTTTTACCACAGAAGATATTGGTCCTCATCTTGGCAGGTTCCACATGGGCAGGTGACCCCATGGTTCATTGGTGGAGTGGCTTTTGGCATCTGGATCAAATAGTAATTTCAGGCTAGAGTACAGTTCTCATATAAACATCACGCAATAATGGTGGTGTTTGTCAAAACTCCAAGTGTACCCGCCTGAACAAGAGAGCTGGTGGGAGAGATCAATTAGGCTGTATGTGGGTATTGTGTTTATTTGAATAAAGGAACAGAACAACTTGCATTCCTTGTCTTGTTCTTCTTTACCTTGCTCCTCTTAGAGTCATATATGCTCTAAGAAAAACATACTTTTGTGATTACATTTTCCTGATGGGTAAACTGAGCTGCAGGTCAGATCACCAACCAACCCTAGCCCTGGTCAAGGATGCTCATTGCCTCAGATGACAGGGCAGAGCACTGGAGTGGAGAGTTCTAGAGCAATGGCCAATGAGACTGCTTCCTGCTTAGATCTCAGTGAATGAAATCTTTGTAGCCCAGGGAATAGAAATCTGCCTGTTGGTAGGAAGTAACAAGGTTACAACATTTAGTTGGATGGAGGTGGGCAGGATTGTGAACACACATCAGAACCATTTTTACCAGATGATGAAACGATGAAAGACCCAATCTCACCAACTCCAAGCCCTCTTCCTGAAGCCACAGTCTGTGGAGCTCTTAACCAGTTGAACTACCCAGCATGGAGAACCCATCAGAGCCCATAAGGCCCTTTTAGTGCTAACCTTCACCATGACATACTGAGCATGTCATCCACATGTCAGAGATACCTCACATTTTTGGTTCTCTGGAAAAGCTAAGCTGACAACGTTATCATGCTCTCTAGCACATCATACTTCAGAAGTGCATGATTTCCTGCCACTTTTGTTTTCCCTTTTTCAGAGCTTGCTGGTACTCTTTGAGGTAAAGTACTCCTGGTTCAGACTGTTTTCTCTATTTGCATCATTCAGAAGTACTCTGCTGATCTGCCTAGTCTTATCTTCAACCAGCTTCCCAGTTTTTGTCACTTTCCCAGTACTTTTAATCTCTTTGGATTCCATGAGTCCATGTGTGTGATATTACTTCTATAGGATCATTGCTCTGTTTTCTCTAAAATAGATTGTTCTCTAGATGTCTGAAAAAATTTTCAGAGACAATGTGTTATAGACAGTGCATGCCCCAAATTCTTGATGAAGACCCCTAAATTTGGAGAGTTGATTAAATATGATGCTTACTCCTGAGACCTCTGTTGTTCCACATTAATAAGCATTAGTACATTTTCAGCACAAATCAAGAATGACGTTCCCTTTGGTTCTTTTTATTTTTATAAATGTGGCCCAAGATTAACAGCTTACCTCAAGGAGCCCTTCTCCATGTTAAATGGTTGAACATTGTTTACAGATAAAATAACCAGAGGAAAATCCTATTATGCAATGGTGCATTATTTTTTAGCTATGCTTTTAGGCGTGAGCTGATCTCTGATTAGCCTGACACAATAAAACTGATTTATAAGTGTTCACAATGGAGCCATTCAGTTGAGGACTGTGCAGACCTTCATTCTAAGCCATCCATTAAAACATTCAGTCACTAAAAATAATGTTCCAATAAGACTAATATCACAGAACCTTTTGCACTGCAAGTGAAAGTTTCATGCATCTACCACAATGTGTATCACCAGAGAACACTGTTATGACCTTGCTTCCTGGCTGTCTTGGTTAAAATGAAAAGATGCTTTAAGATTACCTGTTTTGGGGAGAAGTTCTGTCTTTTGAATAGAGCTTACCTGATCATATGGTTGTAGTACAATCTCTGATTTTGTTCATGAATTGCTTCATAATTTGTTTGGCCTCTTAAAAATAAAAAACAATCTCAGACATTGAATTAGGTTGAGCTATATGAACTGACCATTTTTTTTTTTTTGGTCAGATTGATCAAATGTTAGCCATTTCATATAGTTCAGCATAATATTAAGTATGTTTCCTGGTACTGACAGGTGACATTTCCCTAATTTCAGCAAAGTTTGAATCATAGTTATTTTCTGACAATGCCTTTCTAGTTTATTATTTTAATAATATATATGTTTTTATTTTTATTACTGTTTCCATACATAGCTCATATTTGTGGGTATAGTCCTCCCCTCTCACCTTACCTTGGTCCCCACTCTGGTCACTCCAGTTCCTTTCTCATTGTTAGTTGTTGGTCGATGATTGGCCTGTTGGTCTCTTTGTGTTCTTTACTGAAGCAGTATCCTGGATGAAGTCCCACATTATTTTCTGAGAATGTCTTATGTCCTCACAGCAAGGTTCTAATGAAGAGAGAAATATGAAACTCATCCTGTCAATAACAAGTTTGTGTCTATTCTGTCTTTGGCTCTCTGCTGATGGGGTGGACACACAGAATCAGCCCAGTCATTCATGCCCCCCTCCAGGGTCCAGGTCCAGTGCACATCCATATCTAGGACATCACTTGTTCATACCATCTTCTGTCAATATTTCCTGCCACCTAGCTACCTCCATCTTTTCATTCTTTCTAGACATTGCTCAACACCTTATCATTCACTGAATTCCCAGTGTCTTCAAAACTCAACTGTCATTCAAAACTCATTGAATTCATTGTTAAATATAATCATAGTCATTATTTTGCCCAAGAACCCAAGAAGATGGGAAGGTGTTATGGGCAAAATTATGTTCGCTCAAAATTCATATATTGAATTCCTAGCCCCCAGTATCTAAGAATGTGACTGTATTTGAAGACAGGTCTTTCAAGGGAAGGTTAAAATAAAATGAGGTCATTGGGGTTGGTCCTAATACAGTGTGACTCTTGTTCTTATAAGAAGAGGTGATCAGGACATTTAAATGCACAGAGGAAGACTAATGAGGATAGCAACCACTGAGGATCCAGGGAAGAGAAGGCCATCCACATGTCAGAAACAGAAGACTCGGGAAGAACCAGCCCCACTCACCACTGATCTCAGACTTTCAGCCTCCAAGAACTGTGAGTGAGAAAAAGGGTCTATCATTTAAACCACCCATCTGTGGTGTATGTTAAAACAGCCCTGCAAATCAAATACAGGAGACAAAAGTCCCTGCTCAGTCTTTCCACCATTTCTGTGTGTTTACCTTTTTAATCTTCACACAAATTGAAAAATGTACAGCATCTTCTCTTATGACTGACTTTTTAGTTCAACATCTCACATTTGTCTGTGCTGATGTGCATTCACTACTCTATGTGTATCCACAGTATTGTGTGGACACCATCACATATCCTTGACTCATGGTGGACATTGGGTGGCTCACATTATTCATAAATATAAACATGTGCACATGTGCAAGTGTCTGTAGTCTGTTTAATTCAGAATGGACTTCATGAACTCCAGGGAAAGCGCATCCTCAGTCTTCTGTGCAGTGACAGAGTATTTCTGGAAATAATTGTGCCGTTTCTACTTGCAGCAGTGGTGAGCCTAAGTTCTCATTGCTCCAGGTCCTTATCAATACTCAATACTATCCAACTCTTGCTTTTCACCAGATCTTGCTGTTATTAGAAAGTGTCTCCGTGGTATCTTATTCCATTTGTGTGTCCTCTCAAATACTTGTGCATGTACATGTCTCTTACAGGATTCTTACCACATGATGCTGTATTTGTTGGCTTTCTTCCTTTGTCCATGCAACACCTACTAGCACATTGAAGGGATTCCTCTTGAGTAAGATGAGAGAGGGTAAGAAGAAAGGAAGAAAGTTCTGTTGTCACTCTCCCAACTTAACTCCAATGCAGAGGTTGGTTCTTGCCCAGATGGAAATAATACATTCCTGCAGGTCCTCATTTTACAACCCTGGATGGAACGTCGAAATACAAGCAGAGGACTGTCATTTGGAAAAGGTACATGGGGCTAGTAGAGCATCTGAGGCTTAAGGAGCACCACCAGCTCCTGTGGTTCCAGATGTTGCAGCAGAAGCCTCTGTGACCTAGGACTGCCAAAAGGAAAAAAAAAAAAAAAAAAAAAAAAAAAAACCCAGACAAGACCAGAAAAGAACAGCCTGCCAATAGTATGACAGGTGATAAGCACCTGTTAATGTAGTGAGGCTGGTGTCCCACCCTTCTGTGCCCCCTAGTGGAAGTAGGTACTGGGTGAGTTCCCACCCAGCAGAAGGTTATGGAGCTCCAACTCTCCACCAGATGGTGAGAGTTGGGATTCATCAGCCGATTGAGCCCCCACCCCCACGGGCCAGCAGTAGGATTTACTGCAGTGCAAGGGAAACTGGCCGCAGTTCTGTCTCACCCTTCCTACTCTGGTGCCAGCAAACGTAGAGGGAGCTGAGCATCCTCCTCTCTCCCCCTGCACAAGGAGACTAAGCAAAGTGTTGCAGAACAGGCCTGGTCATCACTCTGGCCCCTCCCCCATACCCTACCCAACTTCAGTAGGCCCCACCCAGCATCTGTGAGACTGAGGGTGTAAGGGGAAGTTACTCCAGAGCATGAAGGAAGTACATGTAGGACAGTAGTTGTCATCTTGCCTCCCTGGCATTAACAGGACACATGGTCAGCTGAGCTTACATCCCTCCAGAGGTAATAGATGCTGTGGAAAGCTAAGGGGATGAGCAGAGAGCTGAACTATTCCCAGCCATCTGCAAGCAGTCAGTGTGAGTCAGCAGACCAGAAGGGCAGGCCCTGGCAGGACACTGCAGATACACCCACTGCAGCAGGGGCCTGCCTGATTTAAACTGGAAAAGGAAGCTCGCTAAACACAAGGAAGTGCTACAGAAGTAGGCTTGGAGTTTGAAAAAGAAAAAGGTCTGAGGGAGTTAATATGAATGGTTCTCTAAGTTTACCAAAGCGTAGTTAATGGTTACAGCAAGAACAGTAACAGCATCTGATGTGGTGTCCAGTGTGTACAGAGGAAACACCTAGGACGTGGGGTGTGTGCAGACACAAGGAAAGTAATGTCTCCTCATTCAGTGGAGTGAAACATCAACACCAACCAATTGTGTCAAGTTACTTAGGCGTTATGTAACACCCAGCATAAGTGCAAAAAAATGTGCTTTTGAAACGATAATCTCAAAAACTGTAATCAAAATGGAATTTAAAAAAAAATTCAAGTAACCCAAGGGAAAGTATGAAAAGAAATGAGAATGAGAAACCCAGAAAGCAAGCAGTACACAGACAATAAAATGGCTCACTTCCATCCTAACGTCAATAATTACCCTAGGTTCAAAGTGTCCAAATGCACCAATTAAAAAATAGATTGGCAGAGTAGATTTAAAATATTAATGTACTGGCCACAAGAAACTCACTAGACAATGTTATAAATAGATTTACTTGTATAAAGAGATGGAAGAAGATACAGCGTTAATTTTTTGAAAGGAGTGGTTTTACATAATACTATGTGTATAGTATATGTGTAATGGTTTTTGACAACACTAATATTAGTACCAGAAAAAAAGTAGACATTAGAGCAAAGGAAATCACTGACAACATCACATGATGATAAAAGGGTCAAGCCACCAGGGACACATAATTCTGAATATGAACACACCCAACAACCAATCTTCCAAATACTAACGTTAGCAAAAACTGAAAGCTGAAAGGAGAAATAGGCAAATCCATAGTTAGAGTTGGAACTTCAACACCCCTCTCTCAGCAACTGATGGAACCCCAGACAGTTGAAGAGAAAGCTGGCGAAGCACCAAACACAGGCGCGTCTCAGGCTGGCATATCTCAGAACCCTGTGTTCTAAATATCAAGTTCCTAAAAGAGTGTTTGCTTATGTATCTTTCACTTAATGATATTTGCATATTTGTCATTAAAACAAGTTTCTGAAGTCATTTTAAAAGAACATACGCCCATTCTGTAGTTGTTAACAGAAACAGCTATCCGAAAAACATTAGAAAACAAAAAATGAGTAGAATCATTTCACTTTTTTGCAAACCTCTTTAACATCTAATTTTCTGTAAAGACAGTAAAATCCTCTGCATTCAATTTCTTGTATATATCTTGTAAGCTCGGGAATTCCACCGCATAGTCATGAGAGTTAGAAATGCACATGATGTTTTGGTGTTATAATGAAAGCACGTGAAGCTGGCAGGCACCTGGAGGGCCCTCAGGTCCACAGGTAATACTGAACAGGGTGCCTCAAGCAACTCAGAAGTAACAACCCAAAGCTTTTTCTTTCCCCAAAAGCCTCCCACTAAGAAGATGCTGGTGGAAATAAAATTCCATTTGGCCAGAAGGAGGAAGTAGCCAAGAGGAAAGAAATCTAGTTAGAACTTGGGAGAGGAGCAGAATATGTGGCTATTTTTCATCACTTTCAAAACCTACGGAATGAGAAAGACCCAAGCCATGAAGCTTGGAATGCATCTTGCCCAGCTCACACAGCACAAGCAATGGTGGAGAGTCATCGTTTCATCCCATAGGAAGTCATGAAGAGTTTAAATAATGAATGGATTAAGTGCAGAATAACATTCCTGTAAATATGAAAATATGGCAGAAATATGTACTTGCAAGGTCAAAGACTTTTACCTAATATCTCAAAATGAACTCCAAAAAAATTAAACTTCCATAGAAGCTATGTTGGAACAGTCTTTTTTTTTTTTTTTTTTTTTTTTTTTTGGTCTTTTCCTCCTACCATTGTGGTTAATGGGATGTGTGGTTGGGGAAGAGGGTGGAGGTTGCAGCTGCAACTAGCAGCACTTGGTATTTGGGGATCTCTCTGTCTTGTCTGACAGTCTAGCCATTCCATTTTTATTATTTTATATGACTTGTACAAAATATGCTTCTTTTTGAAGCAGACAGTGATATTCTTTATTTTTAATAACTAGATTTCTTTTTTCCTCCACGACCATTCTTTGTGCCCCACTATCGCTCCCTCCCCTCCCTCTTAACCTCAGAATCCTCAGGATGTTTATTAATGTCAACTAATTTGTGAGTGTTTTATAATACCAAATTGTACTTGTTTTAATCATTCTGACTTACTTTGCTGCACATAATTCTCTCAAATTCCCTCCACTTTGTTAAAAAAAAAAGACTTTTATCCTCTCCTGGCTGTATAACACACTGTGGTGTGGATATACCACATCTCCTTGATTGAATCATCCATGGATGCCCATTTATGCCGTTTCCATTTCCTAGATCGTTTATATAATGTTGTTATGATCACTGTGATGTATCTGGGTTTTTTGGTTAATGGTTTTATATTCTGTGGTTATATGCCTAAGAGTGGAATTGCTGGGTCATATGGTATTTCCACATTCAGAGTTTTAAGGTTAATTCTAATTGCTTTTTATAATGACTGCACCAGGTCACATTCCCACCAACAATGTAATAGGGTTTCTTTTTCTCCACATTCTCTCCAACCATTTGTTTTTGGAGATCATATCAATATTTGCCATTCTCATAGGTGTGAGGTGGTATCTCATTGTAGTTTTAATCTGTATCTCTTTTATCAGAAATGAACTTTTCTTTCCTATGTCTTTTGGATTCAATATCCCTTTTCAGTGAATTTTTGATTCATCCTTCCTGTCCATTTCTTAATTGGTCAATTTTTATTGTTGAACTGTACAAATTTTTATATCTTGGATATTAATTATTAATATCTTGGGAATTAATCCCTTGTCATTTGCATATTATGTAAATATTCTCTTACATTTAGTAAAATGTCTGTTTAGTTGTCTTGTATTTTCTTTCACTGTATAGAAGTATTTTAATTTGAGGCAATCCCAATTGTTTATTTTTAATTCTCTTGTCATAGGAGGGAAGAATCACAGAGGGCTGGGAGGGTACTTTCAGGGAGATGGATCTGCAATTTGTATTAGTTTTAGAGTATACACATCAGAACTTACCAGATTTTCATTTTAGACAGTACATGTCAACTTTATTTCAATGAAGTTGTTGCAAATAAATAAAAACATTTGCAAATAAGGGGAAAACATTTGAGAAGGAACAATCGAATGGTCATGGTGGTTTTCTCCGGGGAGGGGGTTGAGATGATTATTCCATTCAGGGGGGACTTTGCTTTAACAGTACTGTTTGAATTTTTAATAACAGAAATATGCCCACATTTAACTGTTATTTTTCAAAATAAGAAAGAAATGGCTAGCCCACAACGAAGCTTTGCTGATTACTCTCAATCTTTAAGGAAACTGTGAGTTATGCAATATTTTTACAGTAGGAACTTTGTTTTTACTACCTAAATTATCTTTAAATAAATTAAAATTTCTTACTTAAAATGTTTTTCTTTTTCCTGAGAATTTCTGAAGGACAGGATTTGAAACACTCTGCTATTAGCAGTTATCTTATACTCCATCCTCAGTTCTGTCTCTAAATAGTGCTTAGAAAAGTAAAACACTATTTTTTAAACTCTGACTAAAGCATGGATTTTTTAGCCACCGCCCATTCTGAACACAACCCCTGTTACCAGATGTTTGTCTTTCTGCTTTCTATATTTAAGGCATTCAGAAGGCAATGCAGCTGTCATAATTTTTTTCAACAATTAAAAATGTTGACAATTGGTATTCACAGACTGATTCAAAGGCTTAAAAAATTTTATTTCTTAAAGAATTTCCAGAAAGCTCTCCACCACCACCCCCACTACCTCCACCCCCCCTTCTCCCGCAAAGGCTGCTGGTGTTCAGAAGGGCTCACCCCGGGAGCTCTGACAAACGGAGCCTCTGGCTGCCACCCAGAAACTGTGAGTCATGAAGAAACCCTGCGTATAAAATAAACTTCAGGCAAACAAGAAATGGGACTTCAGAAAGTAAGTGTTCTGTCCCAGCCACGGGAACAGAAAGTTGAATTAAATTTGGGCCACCTACATTCTTTCCTTCTGGGGTCATTGATTCCCTCTCAAGTTCCTTGATGTCCCTGCCATAGCCCTGGGGGCACCACAGCCAAGCAGTGAACTCTTAGTGGGGAGAAGGTGCCATGTGGGGTGAACACATGGCCTCATTAGCATTACAGGTTCAGAGTAAAAAATAGAGGGATAGGATATTTGAACAAAAAAAAACTATTTGAAGGTGGTTTTTTTGTTTCGTTTTGTTTTCGGGTTTTTTGTTGTTTTTTTCTTTTTCCCCTGACCAAATAATTCTTTGTCCTTGGCCTACAGGAAAGAGTTGGAACAGAAACAAAGCCGGTGGCCATTCTGGGTGCCAAATTTCCAAGAGTCCCCCTCCCCCCAGTTTTATAACTCTACAAACACAGATGGGTGAGAAGTAGCACATTTCTTTCTTTAAATCAGCTCAGTGTTGACTCTGAGTCTCCATCCTTCAGGCTGTAAAGTACTTGACCTCGATGGTCCTGGGTCCCACAGTCATGCTGATTGGGCAGCTTCCCCGAGCCTGTGTCCATAGTCACCTTCCCAAAGCCCAGGATCCTCCAGATACTGTGTCCCCTAGCTGGCTCACCATGCTTAGAACCCAGAAGCCTTCAACAAAGCTTTTTCCTTAAAGTCTGAAATTGTGGTCTGGCCTGTGTGCACCCAAGCAGGCAGAGGGTTGGTCCCCAGGCAGACCGGAGGCCAATCCCCACTTCATGACAAGCAGCGGCTGGCTACATGTGCCATTGGTATCCATGGACACCTGTGAACAAACAGTGCTCAGGGCTCAGAGACCTAACTTCCAGTTTAGTATCCCATCTTGATCCTGGGGCAAACACCTTCCTCTGTCCCTTTGTCCTCGACTGGACAAGGAAATGGGGATCAAGCAAGAAGCTCTTCTGACTCCTGAGAGATGGTCAAGGAAATTCTTCTGCCCAAATGTACCCATAGGGGCTGTTGGACATGGGTTATATTTGCCAAGGTTGTCACTGGCAGAATAACTAGGAAGAAAGAGGGCTGGCAGGATCTGGCAGCTCAAGGACTCCTGGAGTCTGGAGACTCCGCCTCACTTCCTACCTGCAGTCCTCTTCAGCAACATCAGCCACTACTGCTTACTCACATGCCCCATGAAGGGGTCCAGCCCAGTGACTGCTTGCTAACATCAGGTATTATGAGGGATAATTAATATAGAGTCAAGTTAAAACCAAGTCAAGTCAAAACCATGTCTTGGTTTTGACTTCCATGTCCGGTTGTGTGACCAGCACCACAAGGGAGAGATTATACCCTTTGTCAGAGCAGCAGTTCCTTTGGAACCCCACCCAACTCCTGCAATTGCCCATCTGCATTCTGTTCCTCTGGTTTTGCATTTTCCAGCATGTTATGCAACATGCAGCCGTGGCATCTGGGTTCTCTCTTCTCCAAGATTCATCTCTGGTGTCCAGAGTACCAGACATTTTCTCAGCTTTTTGGCTAAAGACATTTCCATTGTGTAGACAGACTAGTCCCTCAAAAACATTCGGATTGGCTCTACTTTTTGGTAATTGCGATTAAAGATAATACACAAGCTTGGGCAGTTGTCCCTGTGGATTTAGTTGAGTCCTTTGGTTACAAACCTAAGAGAGGCTGGGTGGGTAGTTGAGTTGAAATGGCTGCTATTTTATTATCCCTCTTTCTCAAGCTCCATAAAGCGGAGTGACCCTGGCTCCCCATCCTTATCATCTCAGCCTAGAACTCACTACACTCATCTTCCATTTCCAGAGCCCTGTGGTCTCTGGGGCCTGACTTGAGAAGAACCTCACAGGCCCAGCCAAAAGCCAACTCATAGATCTCAAACTTCTGAACCCCCACTCCTCCCACAGCTACTCCTCCCACCTATAAACCCCCAGTCCAGGGGATACTTTCCTCCATGCAGTTTTGCCAGACTGAACAGTGATCTTCTCTTTGGGCAATTTTTGTCATGGTATCTAACTAAGGTTAAAAACTAGGAAATTGGCAAGGTTGTACCAGATAGTAAGACCAATCACCTTGACCATGACCAACAGAACTGCAGGAATTAAGTTAGTTGTATCAAGGGTCTAAGCCCAAGGCTGAATATTCAATTTGAGGAGAAAATTGGTGCAAACTGGCACCCCAAAGGGAGTATACAAGGAGCCTCAAGCCCTTCATGCTCAGACAATATCTCCTCTCTCGCCCCCAACTCCCTTGCAGAGTTATTTCAATAAATCCGCCTTCCCTGTTCTCCACTAATCTCTGGTGAATTTTTCCACCCCTGAGTCTCCAGCCTACACCCTGATTTTCCTGTAACAATACTCTTCCTAGGAGGGCATTTGCCTCCCTCAGCAGACTCCAGGAATTGTATGTTGCCTCTCCCACCAGCCCACAGGTTCTTAGAAGGCAGGAGCAGCTTCTGAGGGAAACTTGAGGCCCCAGGTCCAACCAGGTTCCTGGCACTTGGGAGATGACTCCCTATCCAGAGACAAAGGTGAGACTGTTGCCATTCAGATTCACCGTGAAGAGAAAGAGGAACACTCCGAAGCAGGAACTTGGGGACAAGGAGGTAGGAAGGGGACCACCTGAGCCATCCAGGCACATGTTGTCCCCAGGCAAGCCTCTGCCTTTACATTGGCCCAGTGCAGAGCTTCATTCCTGTGGAGACTGAAACAGTTAACATTCCACTTAGCAGAAGTTGTTCCAAATTGCTTCGTTCCAGGAGGAATCTTGTTGCAGTAGTTGCTGTATCAAACTGGAGAACTTACCAGAGCCAGATTGAGCTACATGTTTACGTGGGGCAACCAGCATATAACAAAGAGGTACCTGTCTGGCTGGAACCCAAAGGAAATTGCACTCCTACAAAGGGAACCCCAATTCTAAACATGCCTCTCCCTGCTGGCCTTAGAAGTAGCTCTTTCCTCCTCACTCCCACCCAGTGACTTCCCCCTTCTCTATTACTCGTCAAGCAATGAAGTTCTTGCTCAGCTTTCCTGAGCTGGTCATTGTCTGGGTTGGTTTGGAATCAATAGGTTTAATGACACAGAGACCACGTAGGCACCTCTAGGAATGCAAAGAAGCTGACATTTCACCAGCATCTTCATGTCTGCAGGACATGAAGGACTGCAGGACTGTTTCTTGTAAAAGCAGTGAGGAGCAACCTCCAAGCTAGTGGATGGTGCTCATATCCAACTTGGTGGTAGAGAGCAGGCTTTCCAGGCTCCACCGCTGAGCAGGAACTGATGGGGAAGGAAGCAAAGTTGGATTTTAGTAGTTAGACAGTGGGTGAGTAGGGGCACCTGTGCGGAAGTCACCAGCTTGCCACGTGCAGTTTCAGCTTGGACCCCAGTCTGTGTTCAGTGGATGCTCTTGGAGATAGGACAGATGTCATCTGGTCACTTGCCAGTCTATACATTCTCTTTTCCTCTTAGCTCTCCCTTTTCTCACACCCTGTGTAAATAGATCCTGTAACAGTTGCTTCTCATTGTGCGCCTGCTTTTTGCTCATGTCCTGTACTTACAAGCATGCAGTGAGGACCTACTGACCAGGTAAATCTAATTCTGCCAGGTTTGCTGTTTCAACCTCATCTGTGAAGCATGTGGCCTGTGAGGAACAAGGGGCACAACGTGCCATCACTCTGCCACAGACAAGTCATGCTATCTCTTATATCTCAGATTCCCTGACTTGGGAAATCTAAGAGTCTTGAAGGATAAAAGAAAAATGATAGGAGCACTGCCCGTTCCACCTGGTGTCCTGTCAATGCTGCTAGCTAAGATCAGCTGATCTTCTAGAAATGGCATAGTTTTTTAGGTCTGTACAGTCATTCCATTTCACAAGGTTGGGTGGGGTTAGGACAGGTTAGTGACATGCCAGAGAGCATGTATGGACAGAGCTACAGAGCAGGAGGTATTAAGGCTGACCTAATGCAGCAAGTCACGGACAAGCACACAGGAGGAATGAAGCTGGCACCCCAGCCCATGCTGGCCTAGGCCCCCCAACCCTCACCCAGTCCCCACTGACTCTAATGCTGATGCAAGAGGTAATGCTTATCCCTAGAAAGCATCCAAAAACTGTCAGTAAAGACCTAAAAAGTGAATATTTTAGGCTTTGCAGGTCACACTTCAGCTCTGTTACATATACTTGGGTTCTTGTTTGGTTTTGTTTTTTTATAGCCCTTAAAAATGCAAAGACCACCTATGGTTCATGAGCAGTATAAAAAGAAGACATGTGCTGAACTTAATTACAGGGCATAATTTGTGCGCGCACACACATGTGCAACACTCACAGGAATGCAAACTCACACATCTATCCCAGCACCATATTCATCTTTGGACTTTCCATGCTTCTGTGGCTCAATTGTGACCTGTCTTCCACAGGTATATTCCATGTTCTAGAAGTCTGCCAAGGGGCAGTTGGCTGTGGGACCATGGAGGGGCTGAGTAAGGTGCTGTCCTGCCCCATATGCATGGAGCTGTTCACACCTCCTGTGCTGTTACTCTCCTGTTCCCACAACTTCTGCAAGCAGTGCCTGGATCCGGTCTTGGTGTACCAGAATTGCGCCCACACTGAGGGACAGTTCTGCTGCCCTGTTTGTCGGAAGGTAAGAAGAACTTGTGCCTCTTGCTCTCTCATGCAGCAGAGTTCTTTCTGCTCTGCTTCTCTTCAGGGGAAGGACATTCAGCCTACACAGTACAGACAGGCCATCACCCACATCTTTGAGGGCTGCTGCAGGTAGCAAGCAGGCTTGGAAGATATGTGGGCCTGTCAGGAATGCAGCGTGGCTCAACTTTAGAGAGAAACTTCTAGTAAGCCAAAAAGAAAAAGAGAAGTACAGGATGGTTTCACTTATATGATGGATATAGGGAAAAACAAACGAATAAGAAGAATTCGGGGCTGAACGATGGAGCAAGAGAGGAGGGGGGAAGAAGGTGGGGGAGGCGAAGGGCACAAAAGAGCAGGATGGTTAACAGGTATTAGGGAACTGAGAAAACCTAGGGGTACACAGTAATGTAAGATATATATAAATACACATAGATACGCAATTTTTTTTAAAAAATTAAACTAAATTTTTAAAAAATCAGCCATCACAGAGATAGTTGGCATTCTCTATGGACATCTCTTCTATCCTATTTTCCATTATACATGCCCAGAAATAATAATCAGTACACTGGATTTGATGTTTATCATTCCTGTGGTATCTGAAACTTTTAAATCACACACATGAGTACATAATATACTATTTTGCATGGTTTATAATTTTGTAATTATGATATTGTAATATGTATACCTATCTGTAACTTGTTTTTTCCCCACAAAAAAATAAATAAAAAGAAAAAATAGCTAAATTTGCTTTATACTCCAAGTTAATGTAATCACATCATTCTATTTTCTCAATCTCCAGTTTTCTCTAATGGTAAATTATTGTTCTGCCAAGTACATGTTCATCATAATGTAATTCTAAACAATTGTAAGGTAAAATTTCTATGTGAAATTAACTATAAATGTTTTCCATTAAAAATAAATAAAGTATATGTTATTTTTGCTTATCTAAAAAAAAAAAGAGAGAGAGAGGGGCTTCTTACAGATCCGCCATGGGTAAAATACGCCTGCTGTCCGTTACTTAGCACACACTGGGCTAGGAAACTGCTTAGTTATTACCCACTGGCTGCCTGAGCTCTGTATGGGAACCCCAGAGATTCAGACAGGAATGAGTACTTGTTTTTGCAGTAACAAGCACTTTCCCACAGTGAGAGCTCCAAGGTGCAGGTATGGAAGGGGAAGTGACTTCTGGGAGTGTCTACACAGCAGGCATATTGACTGGAGAGGACATTCTGGGAGGAGAGGGTAACAGATGTCAACCCAGGGCAGAAGCTGCTTAGCATTGACCAGCTGATAAGGAGGTTTGAATGGAGGGTTGTGGGGCTGCCAGGTCATGGGGTCCTCACCAGGAGTGAAAGTTAGGGAATATGAAAGGAGGTTTTACAAGTTATGTGAACAACTTTGCTTCTTTTCTAGGAAGCAGTGGGGAGCCAGGCAAAATGTTTAGCCTGCAAAGCATCATGGTAATGTTGGCTTTGAAAGTGCACCATTAGCCAAGGAACCTTTTGAGCAGTGACTTCTTTGGTGTGTCCCCAGTTAGGCCATAGGAATCACCATGGATGTTTCTCAGGATCCTGCATGTATTTGTGGAAGAAAGGAAGGAAATAAATAATAAAAGAATGACAGGAAAGGAAGGCTATCTAGGGATCTTGAATCAGTAGTAACAGAGAACAGCTGACCAGAGAGATAGATCCAATTCCCGAAAACAGCAATCAATTGAAAATGGGATGGGGCGGGGGCCATGAAGGGAAGCAGAGCAGTAGCTCAAAAACACCAGAAACTTGGGTCTATTTATGCTTTTAATTTTTTGACTTGAATTTTTCACCTATTTGTGGACATTTTAAAACCAAATTAAAGTAACGCACAGTATTTAAAGAGTAAACTTTAAAAAAGAGTTCCCAATGGAAAATCATGCTCTTAGCTCCGTATCCCCCACCCAGTCCCATGTTCTCTTTGCATTCTTTCAGCACAGGTCTGTGGGAACAGCCTGGGGTAGCTGAGCCCTTCACCCCTGGAGCTTTCCAGGTTGGGTGCAACCTTGTTGCTTTTCCCACCAGATTCAGGGACTGAACTCCACTCCTGATATCCTGAAAGAGGGGTCTTTTGGGGAGTGGGCAGAGCAGATTGGCCATTTGGGGAAGCTTTAAAGGGAGTGATACATATGGGCTCTGTAGTCAGGACCACTGTAGAAGGTACTTCCCACCCACCCCTGGCCTTTGTCCCCAAAGCAGCAGCTCTCTGCTGTACCCTGCCACTCCAGAGGTAGCTGGACTCAGTGAGACTTTGCCCCAGGGAGCTGCAGGCCCTGGCTCAGTTGTGCAGACCTTGCCACATCCTGTCAGCGCCATAGCCGCTGTTCCACCTCAGTAATGGAAACTTTTCCCGCTCTACCTATTTCTCCTTCTTCTTCTTCCCTGTTAGTTCAAATAAATCATTTCTTCTCCACATTTGCTGAACCAAAGGCCCTTTTGTTTGCATTAATGGCAGCAAATTCATGGAACCAGAACCAGTGAGAGAGGTTCTGATCTGGTGTATGTTTTAGACCCTTAGCCCAGCAGCAGTTCTTCCTGCAGTTACTGCCATTGCTCTAAAATAATGCACTCAGTCCACCTATTTCTTTGTCTATCTGGCACAGACTTTCTGTCTGAGGACTGAGCAATCTGCTTCCCCACTGGAACTCTATCACCATCTTCAGTCTATCCTGTTTTCAAATAACATGCTTGAGCCCCAAGAGTCCCCATTCTGGTTCCTCCTGAAGATGCAGACATGAGCCCTGAAGACTCTGAGGGCCCACAGGAAAATGCAGAGCATAGGGAGTGTCCTGGTGGCCTTTGTTCATGTGGAATATGGGATGGGTGGTTGTGAGGTTCAGCCCCCAAAGGCAGGCGTGGTATTGTGCAGGTGTCAGTGAATTTCATCCCATCAGGCACAGAGCCTTTGGGACATGGAGCAGGAGAGGACACTTGGAAAGCTTTCCAAGGAGAGGGTGGCCTCTGGGACAGTCAGTGCCTTCCAGTTTTATTGGAAAAATAAAAAGGCCCAGGTGCCAGGTAGTAGTAGTATTGGGCATTTGGCCAATCCATATTCCAGGGAGCACTTGCGCCTCACATTCTGGAGGAAATACCTCTCTCCTGTGGAGTGACTGCTGCAGGTGGCCCCTTTATCCTAAGCTCTTTCTCACTTCAGAGGCTGGGGTGGAAGCAAAGTGTCCTCTTGTACTGCCTACTGAGCAAACCCTCAGGGAACAAGCATGTGGACCTGTGGCCCTAAGGGTGAGCTAGACCAGCTCCTGGGCCAGGGAGGGGATCATCTGGAAAAGGAGATGCTAACATTCCATCAAGATGACATCAGGGGACCTAATCTTCAAACCCAAGTCCTATCACATTTTGAGACTACCCTGAAAGCTTCAATGGGCACTCTTTTCAAAGAAGCAATAGAAAAGTTAGGTTAAGAGTAAATTACAAAGGACATTATTATTTACAAGCATTCCCAAACATCAGTTGAATGCCCTGCAGAGAGGAGGAATTGGAAATCCTCATTTTATGGATAATGAAACCAAAGCTTCAAATCCCAGTTTTAATGTTTAAGGCACAGGGTTGTTCCAGTGGCATAAACTCCAGGAAGTGGATATGTGGTGGCATACATCTGAAAGAAGCTTTATCCCGAAGAAACATGTGCTTTCATCTCCTTGTAGCGTGCACAGACCACGGCCTAGAACAGTCTGCTCACCCCAGGTCCTTCCTGGCCAATGAGGCCTGGAGACTTTTTGGACTTTTTCCACCGTGGGTTAATTTTATTCTAAAAGGAATCAAATATCTTATTTCTGGGTATCTTCCTTTATAATTTCTCTGAGATATAATTTTGTTCTTATACCAGTAGTTCATCTTTTTATTGCTGTATGGTAAGCCATGAAAACACACACACACATACAGACACACAGACACACACACACACACACACACACATTCATTCTCTTTTTAATACTTAGTCTTTTGGATAGTTTGCAGTTTCACATAGCTGGAACTTGATTTTGGATTTGTTCTTTCAGACTCTGGGACTCAAATACCATGTTTTCTCCACACAATAGTAAACATACAATTATTTATTCATCCTCATCCCAAAGTGGCACGGTCTAGACAACCTAGTCCCAAAAGGGTCTAGACATACTGGTTGTGAAACCGGGTAAAAGAGAAAAACTTTCTGACTTAAACTTGAAACACACACCTTTGCCTGTTCCCCCCTAGGAAGCAGGCTACAAGCAGTACATTTACCTTTAACCTTTACCTTAACCTTTAGCACCTCTGCCTGCTTCTCTCTACAAAGCAGGCTGCAAACTGTTCATTAGCATTTTCACTGATCACCTTTACTATTTATATGCAAAGCCAGCCAGCTGCTCTCTGCTTTCAGCTCCAAAAACTGCAGAAAAAAAAAACTTAGAAACACAGTTTAAACTCTTGTGGGTTCTTTCCACCATCCCCAGCCTTCTCAACCAAAATACCAAGTCAAAGCAAGACTATCAGTGCAAACTAATTTATTTCTAACAAAGTGATTTCCTAATTATTACAAAAGAAACATGTAAGTAAAACTGATTGCTTTAACATTGTCCAAACCTTTCTCAGCATTGTCCAAAGTCCTTTCCCAGATTGCCCAAAAATCCTCAGTCTCTCAGTCCTGATCATCTCACCAATGTCAGCCAGAGTTCCTCTCCACATGTTTGAAGATATCTTTCTTTGGCGCACTCCTGTGGCATTCTCCTCCTTGTCTTCCACGCTGTCTTTTCCTTGTCATCTTCAGGTAGCAGGAACTCTATGATACTGGACCCAGCCAAGTTCACTTTCTTTTCAGGCCCAACTTTTGCATTGCCTCTTCCAGATACCAGTCAAACTCAGCAAAGCAAACTCCAACATGGAGTTCAAATCTGCAAACTCCTTAACTGCATTCAGCACACATGCTGCTAGTCTGGGTCAGCCAAAGGCTGCAGGCCCCCAGGTCTTTGGCCACATGGCTAAGTCCATATGGCTCACATCTTTACCCAAAATGGCCAGTTCCAATCTCTCCTCCATTGTATCTCTCTCTATCTGATCTCCGTATTGGAATCCCTCTTTGTTTTCACACCCCTTATATATTCTGATTTCCCGCCTTCCAGGAACCACACCTGAACCATTTCATTTCTTCCTCCCCCCTGCATCTCCCTGAAGGGGAATTCCAACTTAGGTCATTCTCACATTTTAACATACCTGTCTTTGAAATCTGCAATCTTAAACAGGAGACAATGGGGGGAGGTAGCACCCTCTATCAGTTGGAGGCCTAAGAATGAGACTCCAGGAATTGACTGACCTTGGGAGAAGCCATCCCTCCAGGGTCAGCAGGATGCTAGATGCCAACATCTCAGTATAGGGAAGATAAAGGCCATTGCTAACACACTTGGTTAATAATGCCTAGTCTGGGTGTCATCTTTTTGAGATGCCAGCCCTGATATCCATCTCCCCAAGGAGACTTGGTGCTTCCTTCTCTATGTCACCTGCACTTCTAAGAGCACAGCTTGGTTCTTCCAACTGGACTCAGTTTCCCTGGGAGACAGCGGGGGTGCTAACTACTGGCTGTTGAGAGAGGGCAGCTTCCCAGTTCAGTTGATTCAGTTTGTGTGGTTGTCTCTGCAGCCACCTAAGAATTCATACACTTCTAGGCAAGAGGGCTTTGGGGCGGGGAGGGGGAAGCATTCTATTGAAGGGTAAGAGAAGCCATCAGACCACCATGAGGTGGGTCTTGGTTCTCCTTGGTTCCAGAGTACATTTCTTTCAGGGAAAGCTCTCATTCCTCCCTCATCCTCCCCTGCCATGATTGGCAGTAAAATGTGCCACATGCTCGTGCTGTCTCTGTGTTCCAGGTCATTTATTTGAAAGGAAGGGGAATAAATGGATTACAGAGGAATATCCTAGCTGAAAACATACTGGAAAAGTTCAAGGAAGAACTTGAGACACTCCACACCAAGGAGCAAAACCAGCTTGCTCAAATGTGTGGAAAGCATGGAGAAATCATGAATCTGGTATGAAATTTTCTTTTAAATTTTCTTTCTTTTTTTTTTTTTTTACATCTATACCCTTTAATCATATTCTTACCTATTTCCCTAGCATGACAAATTACCCATCAATAAGCAGGTATCTGTTCAGGGGCATAGTAGAGGATTCCTTTCCATTATATATTCACACAACTAATATTGACTTTATTCTTCATTCTTAATCATGAAGCCCAAAGATGTGTGGCCATGTGCATGTGTGTGTGTGTGCATGTGTGCGTATGTATTTTCAGTCACAGAACAAGATTTAAGGGACCAGAGATAAAGGGGCTCAAACAGAGTGAAGTAGTATCATATTCAGAACTACAAGAATAAAGCCATTCTTTTTTTTTTTTTTTTTTTTACTAAAGCCATTTTTAATCACCCCAGAGAAAGGGGGTGGGTGATACAGGCCTGTTCTCTTGCTTCCTGAGTGCCTTTTGGGTGTGATTCTGATCTCTTAATATCCTGCATGACTTTTTAGCACAGTGATATTTCCTTGATTGTATTCTCACCATGTACTGTGCTCCATGTGTGTGCATCTATACATGCATCTCTGCATGTGACTTACACAGATCATGTGCATCCTAATCTGCTGCCCAAGCTCCAAGCTAAGAGTTCTTAGAGGAGCTTTGATGTGTGTCATCTTCCTATTTGCACTGATTTTAGTCAGATATTCCTTGTGACAGATATAACTCTGATGTGAATCAAAACACCGCTAGCTTTAAGTCGGCATTGTAAGCAAAGCTCATTTGAAAACTCTAGCCTACTCCTTTCCCCAACAGCCCTGGAGGGGCAGGATGAGGCAAGTTCTCCATGATTCACAGACTGGGTAGCACCAACCACCAGGTTGGGCTACTTTGTTAATTGTCAGGTATAAACTAAATTGGTGATTTCTTTGGAGAAGATCCAAAGTATTCCTTAGTCTTCTTAATTTGGTGCCAACTTAAAGCTTGGCTGCCAAGGCCAACAGCATAGATGTAGGTCTGAAAGAAGTCCTTTGGCTCCAGAGGCTCCCAGCTCCCTACGGCTGAATATATGTCCTAGCAGAGCAGGCTTCCCTGCAACTTGCCACTCTCAGTCCATCTTCTACGCTGCTCAAGCTCTGCTGACCTTGATTCTGTTCCTCTGGCTCCTTCCCTCCTGCCAGGACATAAGTGGCATGCTTGGGCTTGTTAACTCAAGCCACTAAGAGGCCTCAGGACAACAGGATGCAATTCTGTATTCCTATGTGAACTCTGTCCTTAACAATCAGTTTTATGTGCCTAGAATTTTCAGGAGTTGTCTCATCCTCTGCAGTCACCACCTCTTTCAAGACAGGAGTGTTCATTCCACAGCTCCCCTTTAGAAGAGTGTAGGCAGGGCTGGCAGGACGGAGGACCCTCCATCTCTTCCATCTAAGTTTACCTGTAGTGGGTCAGCTAGTTCTAGTCTAGTTTCTTATCATTTTATCAATAGCTGCCATGTGTGATGTCCATACAATACCAGGCACTATGTCAGGTCTGTTACAGACTTAATGGCATTTAACCTTTACAAGGTCCCTGTGAGATGGTAGTCTGGCCAAGTGAAAAAGACCTTTCTTGAGTCAGAAAACCCTATGTTCTAACCTCAGTGCTTTCCTTTTCTGGTCGTGTATCCTTAGGCAAGCTTCTTAATCTCTCAAAGTCATTTCATTATTTGTCCATAAGATGGACATGATACTACCTAAACCAAAGGGTTGTGTGAGGATTCTAGAAGATATAAAGAATGGTAGGCACTGTTCCAGCATCCAAAGGCACATGCCAGTGTCTCCTGTCCCATGACTTCCGGTAACTGCTTAGGAAAAATACATTCAAATGTCTTTTGTCTCGGGTGTGGCAGATTCTAAATGCATAGGGTGACAGAAAGGAAAATATTCCATTTACTTTCTTCCTATTAATCAGATGTGCTTAAATGATGATGAACCAATATGTGGGATGTGCAAGCTCTTTGGGGACCACAAGTCTCACCAGGTAGCCAAGATCTCTGATGCCTATGCAGAGAGGAAGCTGAGCTTTGCCGCGGATATTCAGCTGGTGCTGCAGAAATCCGAGAGTACAGCGCAGGCAGTGCAGGTACACTCCCAGTGTTGTGTCTTTGCCCACACAAACATCAGGGCAATGTTTGATTTTGGTTCAGACAGTCTTCTCTGCAAGACACTAGGTTGACAGAGGAAGAATTTAAACATGAGGGGGAAATTTTGCTTTGCATTTTTTAGAAATTGGCTCTGTTAAGCATGTCCCCAAATACATCAACTTCTGAAATGGGCACCTTGAGAAACAGGTAAATTCTGGTTGCTTGAAGGGTTTCTAACAATGGTACCTTAACAGGCAGGTTTAGAAGGAACCAATCTCAGAATAATAAAAGTCATTATCACAAACCCACAGCCCAATGGAAATGAAAGCAAAAATAAATAGTTGAGAACACCTCAAATTAAAAAGATTCACATAACCGAAAGAAAATATTAGCAGTTTAAAAAGACATTTTATTGAATGGGGGAATATATTCATACATATAACCGGCAAAGAGGGTTAATATTCAAGTTACACAAAGAAAACATTCAACTTAAAAAAAAAAAAGCAACTCAAATGAGTAAGTAGGCAGCAGATCGGAAAAGACAATTTACCAGAGGATGTCCAGAAAGAAAGCAACAAATAGATGGAAATATGGCCATCCTAATTTTTAATTAGAAAGATGTAAGTAAAAAACACAATGAGCTATCATCCCGCTAGCATACATTAAAAAGACCTCCAACACCAAATGCTGGAGAGGATGTAGAGGAGGAACTCCACTATCTTGTTGGTGGGAATGTAAACTGTGCTGTCATTTTGGAAAGTGACTTAAACATAACTTAAGAAACTAAAAATGGATGTACCAGCAATCAAACTTTAGGTAAAGAATTCAAAAATCATTAGCTCAAGAAATTATATGCCCCACAATGTTTATTGTCATTTTATAATAGCTAGGATATGAAAACCATCTAAGTGTCCACTGATAGAGGACCAGCTAAAGTAGAATGGCATAACCACACAAAGGTATACTACTCAGTCATAAGGAAAGAATGTTACCATTGATGGCAAAATGAAGGTGAGGGGAATTTCAGATGGAAAAATCAGAAAGACAAAGACAAATACTGGACTATTTTACATATATGAAGACTCAAGATGGATGAACTGATTAAGCAAGATCATTATAAAGGAGTGGGTATTGCTTAGCAATATAAGGTTTCTAATATTAAGGACAGGGGGAGGGGAGGGAGGAAAAAGTCAGAGGGGTGAGTGTGGGGAGGGGAAAAAAGCAAGCAGGAAGTGATCCTAAGTTAATTCCACAGCGGATGGCTAGCTTTGCCTGAGCCCATTGTGAGAGCTTCCTCCTCTAGAAACGGAACTGCCACACTCAGGGAAGCTCCTGGAATTATTGAATGAAACGCACTACCATCTAGATAGTATTTGGAACAGCAGTAGGGAAGGATTTAGATGTCAGTCTATATCAAAGGTGGTAGGATTCAACCAGAAATAAGTCCACAGGGTAAAAATTCAGGGAAACTGGAGAAGGGTAGTTACACTCAATAATAATAATAATAATAATAATAATAATAATAAATGTTATGGATATATTTTTTCTAATTTGTAAACCAGATTAAAAAAATAGATGATAATGCCAATAAAATGACCAAAAGGGGCTCATCTTATAAATACAGGATTAGTTTGGCATTTTAAAAAAATTAGTATAATTTTCTATAATAACAATAGAAGAGAAAGTTACATCTCCATAGACACAATTTTTAAAACATAATAAATATTTTGATTAAATTTCAACATCTTGGAATGCATCTCAGCTTCACTGATTCTCCAACAACCAAGTATTCAACAATGTGATTCAATTGAGACACTAACCAGAGTTAGTGTAGACCCCACAAGTTAATGACTGTTCCACAAGACTGCTCCTCCTTCAGATGCCAGCAGCAAGTCTGAGGTTGCCACCAGTACTTCCTTCTGCCTGCCTGGCTATAAATGCAGGAGTTCTCTTAGCCTTGTCCTCAGGCTCAATGAATGCACTAGAAGTATTCATAGACATCAGAAAAACTCTTGCCTGTGTTCACTGATTGTTATAATCAATGAACAACCAAATGGAAGAGATACATAAGACATGGCAGTACAGTGCTTCCATGCCATTTCTGGGTGCACCCACCTGGGAGCTCTTTGATCCTTGCCCATTAAGAGCTTTTTTAAGGCATGAGTGATCAAATGATTGACCATTGGTGACTGGACTTGACCTCTCATCCCTTTCTTCTGCCCAAAGGTTGGGGAAGAGGTTAAAAGTTCTAATCAAGATTCAGTCTCCCTGGCAACTAGCCCCCATTCTGAAGCTCTCTAGGGGCCACCAAGAGTCATCTCATTGGCATAAACTCAGATATGGTTGAAAAAATTCACTCTGAATAGCAAAAGATGCTCCTTTCACCTCTACCCAGAGTTCCAGAGTTTTAGAAGTTCCAGGAACTAGGAACAAAAACTATATAAATATATATACATATATATGTATATATATATGTCCCATCACAGAACAGCACATAATCAAAGACATTCACAGAAGCCTGCAACTAACATTGTATTTAACTTAGCCTTCATTTTCCCTCCAAGATCAAGAACGAAACAGAATGTCATTTCATTGCTCCTATTTAATAGCATGCTGGAGGTTCTAACCAGTGGGATTAGGCAAGAAAAGGAACTAAAAACACCCAAGCAGAAAAGGAAGAAGCAAAATTGTCTTTATTAGTAGATTCCAGAAGCATCTCTGTAAAAAAAAAAAAAGAAAAAAATTTAATGAAATCTACAAATAAGTAGAACTAAATGTCCGAATGAATAGATTAACAAGTTCATATACACAACCACCCATGAATGAATCTGAAAATTCCCATGTGAAAGAAGACTAACCAAGGAAAAGATTATTTCACTTATATAAAATTCTAGAAAATGCAAACTAATATGCAATTAGAGAAAGAAGATCAGCGATTGCTTGGGGAGTGGGAGGGAGAAGAGGTTGAGGATGGATGGGAGGCAAGAAATTAAAATGGGCAGAGAAATCTTTTGGTGGTGATAGCTATGTTCGCTATCTTGATTGTGGTGATGATTTCCAAACCAATTTTAAAACTTTTCAGGTTGTGTACTTTTCATATGTCTAGCATATCCAATCAATCTGTTTTACAAATGTAATGATAGCTTGGAAAACTGGGCTTCTTGTGTTAGTGGGCAGATCGAGGGTACCCCAGGGCCCCCAAACCTGTACACTCTTAGTGTGTAAGGCCTTCAATGGAAAAGAACGTTACTAGAATTAGTGTGCAACAGAGAGAAAGGAAAGAATATAGCCTCCCAAGGAGACATTCAAAGTTACCCATCTCTTCAGGGTAACTGCCCAGCCAGACGGGACAAAGCAGGGGCACGGAGGCCCAAAAGCTTACCACAGTAAGGCACCTTCTGGCAGGGAACCAGATGGAAGGGGCAGAAGGAACCAGGCAAGTCTGAAAGGAAAGGAGCAAAATCAAAGTACAAACCAATAACAAGGCTGCCATTACCAGCCTCCCCACAGGTCTCTCCCCACAACTCCTACTTCTGCTTCTGTTGCAGGCCAGCTCAGTCACCCCTAACTGCAAGGGAAACAGAAATGAACCTGGTATTTTTAGTTATCCACACTGCTGAACTGAAGAATTCTGGGTAGGAAAGGGGGAATGCCAGGGTAGTAGGTAGACAATCTGCCGTGACCAGTCATCACACCTCAGGTGACCCCAGCTTAGTGCAGAGGAGATGGCAAGGGCCAGCCAGGTGCCAGGCCTGTGCCCGGGGGTCTTTTTTTAAGGAGATATTCATGCTGCCTCCACAGGACACAGAGCGGTGCATCAGAGAGCTGTCCAGAAGCGCGGCTGACACCAAGGCCATAATGGATGTCATTGAAGAGAGTCTGCTCAGCAGCATCAGAGGCCGCGTGGCCACCTTAAAGCAGCAGCTGGAGAGTGAGATGTCCACCAAGCTGGAACAGTTACAGCTAGTGGTGCAGGAACTCCAAGCCCCACAACAGCTCCATCAGCAGATGGAGGAGCTCTTACAGCATCACACCAACACTGTGCAGTTTCTCCATGAGCACAAAAAGCTCAAGGCAGAGATGGAGAGACTATTGGTGGGCAGTAAGTCCCCCCAGGTCCCTGCCAAGGACAATATTTCCATCAGGCACTATCTTCAAGAGCTCATTAAGGGAATAGACCTCGCTACCTTAATGCTGCCTGAGAGTGACCAAGTGCTGGTCCCCACAGGCAGGTTCCAAGAGGCCTGGCAAGCTCGCTGGACACAGGACCCACTGTTACAAAAAGCGGTTGAGATTTTGTGCAAGGCAGTGTCAGGCTGGGTGCCAAAATCACATGAAGAGGCAAAATTTCCCAGGAACTCATTTTATTCTTCCACTAGCAGGTCCTGTGCACAAGGAGGAAAGGCCAATGCTAGGGAATCTACTGTATAATGCAGTATTTTTGCCCCTTTAAAATGTCAACAACTTTCATCAGGTTAGCTGCAATCTGAAAGTTGCTAGACTTCACTGCTTCAGATAAAAAAAAAAAAAGAAAAAGATTCTTTCCACACTGTGGTTTCTCTTGATTTGGAGTCTTATGTAGCTAATTGATCAGCCAAAGCTTTTCTCTTTCTGTTAACAGAAATCTACTTTAAAAGCTTGTTGCTGGGAGCACACACAAGAGGGCTTTGAATCATGGGGGCTGCTGGCTTGGCTTTCAGGGTGGGTGGTGCAAGAGGTGAGCTCTTGGCACATCTGAATAGAAGAGCTTTGTGCTCTGATTACTTACAGTGAAATTTTAGTTCAATTGATGCTCAGATACTAGAAATTTCAATAGTGATAATTCCCCAGAAATGAAGTCTTTGGTGAGCTCTCACCTATTCTCTTTGCCTTTTTTTCCTGTCACACTAATATTTTGTTGAATACTTAGTATACATTCCTAGGCATCCCTCATGTAGAAGTTAACTCCATTCTCAAAATAAGCATAAGAATTATTTTCTCCACTCTTTTAGGGGGAACCAAAGGGTCAGAGAATTTAAATAACTACCCCAAGATTACACATAGTCATTGAGAGGGTAGACCATATGCATCTGGCAGGAGAGCAAGCCTCTAGCAGCCTCGCCAATCTCTAAAGGCAAAACCAATTTGGAAATCTTGCTCCTTAAAGAACACTGCTATCACTCTTCAAGAGGGAGCCCATTTTTTATTCCACCAGCTTTTAGTAAAAAACCTATCATAAAGTTCAAGTTTATGGAATCCTGAATAGCACTGACTATGCAAAACACTGCATTTAATGCTTTACACCAGAGACATTATGGATAACACTTCACCTTAGCAAGGAAGCTGTAGATTCTACGATGTACAGATAAAAACACCAAGGAGGTGGTCAGAAATGTCTCCAAAATCACATAGTAGCGTGGGCAGAGAGTGGATTCTAAACATCCTTCCTCCATCTGCCTTGCTACAATTGCTGCTGGTGGCAGTGACAAAAACTCCATCCAGTGGGAGCTGGGAAAGAAGCATCCCCTGAAACATACTGGGGAAGGTGGGGTAGGCTCAGGGATGAAGGGACCCAGAGATCCAGGTGCTACTAGAAGTCCCTTCTCTCTGTTGTCTGCAGATCTTGTTTTGCTGCTCTCCCGCAGACCTAACATCATTATACCAGGGGGCTGAGGTTAAGGAGTTCTCTCTCCTCTGGATTCATGGTTAACATCTTCCCAGGGAAGGATTCTGCTTGGGCTAACATCAGTCAGTCTCCTTGTAGCCTGTCACCTGTTCACCTCTGTGGTGAGATCCTGCAGTGAACAACATAGACCCAACAATGGGGTTAGGAGCAGTGTCCACAGAGGCGGTGGTGTGGACACAGTGTAGATGACCTGAACTCACAAGCTAGACTCAGGGGCACCATGACACATAGTAGAGCCCACACTGCATATAAAGAGAATATTGTCCTGCTGGAATGTTGACTGAGTGTAGCCACAGATTCCAGGGCTCTTTTTTTTTTTTTAGAAAAGTAACAAATTCAGATTTTTTTTTTTAATGCCAAATGTCTTGATTCCTTTGAATGTGGTCAGCTAATTGAAAATAATGTGTGGGCATGAAAAGACACTTCTATCGGGCCAGGCATGGTGGTGCATGCATGTAGGTGGCAGCCTAGGAAGCCATGGCCGGGACCAGGGATCGCAGTTCAAGTTCCACCGGGGGCACATAGCGAGACCTAGTTCCCAAAAAATAGCTGGGCGTGGTGGCGCACGCCTGTAACCCCAGCTACCTGGGAAGCTGAGGCTGGGGATTGCTTGAGTCTGTGGTACCTTGGGCAACGTGAGCCTGCAGTTCCACGGGCAAAAATAGCGAGACCTAGTCTCAGAAAAATAAAAAAAAGACATCTATGAACCAGATAGGAATTCTGATCTATGACCATTTTGCAACCTCTGGTCAAGATGAACTACAGTGAAAAATAACTGTTTGGAGGGGTGTTTATGGACTGGTGCTCCCTCCTTACATTGTGACTCAGGTGCAGTAGCATTCCCTGGTGCACTGGGGTCACAGGTAGTCAATGGGGGAAGATCTTAGGAAGCCAGGCTCAGCCACTACCCTCCTGATAATAAATTCATGGATCCCCACACTAGAACCTTGGTCCACTGCTGTGGAGATGGAGGGAAAAGGGTAGGAAATGAAAAGCAGGGAGACTGAGGCATAAATTGGACTCAGCAAGTTGAATGGAGGGTCAAATAGAACGGGCAACCAGAATCCCAAATCTCACCCAAGAAGGGTAAAAGTGGTGGGGTGAGAGGGTTTGATTTAGTTAAAACAAGGTGGAGGGAGAGGTCTGTTCTGAGGCTGCCTGGAGAGATTTAGACAGGAAGTAGATCAAAGATCAGGAGACCTTAGGTACATTGGCCTCTAGTTCTTTAAGGCATGGCTTCTTTGGAAACCTATACTCTCAGGACCTGGTGTCTTCTCTTTCTGGCTTGGTGCCTGCTACTCTCTCCACCGTTTGCAGTCTGCTGGTAGTGGGTCTCCACACGGGACTCCTGCTGATAGCCGATCTACGTGTTCATCTCCAGTTTTAAGCTCAGTTTCCTCTGAGAACTGTTCTAGTCTCTCTTTTGTTGATTTTACACTTCAACAGATGTTTATTGAGCACTTACTGTGTTACTGGGCCCTGTCCTAACATACAGGGACACAGTCAAGACAATGTAAACCAGGTTCTTGATCTGGGTAGGGGGTATGGGGGGAGGGGAATCATAAACCAAATGAGACAGATTCAGAATATGCAAAATTCTAAAAATGTTATTAAAACAAGATAATGGTGATTTTGGGAAGCTAATTAGGTTGGGTGGTTAGGAAGAGTATGAGCAGGTTTAAGTGGTACCTGAAATGACAAGGACCTGTTAAGAGTACAGGGCTAGGGATGGGAGGGGTGTTATGCATTCAAGCATCTGGAGAGTGAGTCAAAGTAGGGTATGCCTTGAGGTGCAGGGCAAAAGACCTATAAGTGATTAGGCTGAGAGTGGAACCTAAAGGTTACAGAGGCTGATCTCCATTGGATTGAGGGGCTTCCTCTGAGGATTCAAATGCATCTTTTCTGCCCCTTGCCATCTCTTTTAAAAGGATGATTAGTGACAACCAGATTCAGTTTTATCTTCCAGCAATCCGAAATCACTCCCTGCTGTGATCTTGGACGGGGCTTCTCAGCCCAGTGCTTCAGGGAAACAGGAGCTGGGACTTATAGCTGCCTGTGTTATAACAAATGCTGCAGCTCTTTCTGCGAAATGCCCTCTTAATCAGCTAAGCACCCACATGCAGAATGAGCATACCCCGCGAACTGACCAAATCTGGCTTCCCGTTGGAGCACCCCCAAACTTCAGGGGAAGTCGTGCCTCCCTCGTCCACATGCACTAGGGGTGCGGGGTTGCTTCGCGTGGCCCTGCACCACCCGAGCTCTCACCAGGGTCCCCAGCCCTGTCCGCCCCGCGGCCTGCTCCCATTTCTGCATCCATGGCTCCCATTTCTGCTCCCATCTTGCTCCCATTTCTGCATTCAAACGAGTGTTCCCCGGTCGGCCCGGGTCTGCCAGACTGTTATAAATGCCCTACCCCCGGAGGTCGTGCATTTTCTGTCTGTACTCCGTGCGCAGATTCAGTGGAAACGGCTGGCCCAGGTGGCAGCTCCTGGCGCGGACAAACCGCGGATTCTGGGATCCGGGTTTGGGGAGACAGTACGGGAGCAACTACGGTTTGGATCATTTTAGGTGAAAACGTTGAGGACTGCATTTAAAAGAGTCAGAAAATAGGAAGTACCGACATCTGAGACAGCGTGCCAAGAACATTCCCTCGTCCAGAAATGGATAAGCTAAGGAACAACCCGCGGGCTCAAGGCCACCTGCGGTGCTAGGCCGCCACGTGACTCGGCTAGTCGATCACGCGCAGAGGGCGGGACACCACCCCCGCCACTCTCTCGACTGTCCTATAGGAGACGGGAACCAGGAATGGTGGGCGGTGCCACCCAGCGCGGGGCGGTCTAAGCCGTTGTCCTCCACTGGAGTCCCTGAGAGCCTGTCTCCTCCCAGGCGAAAGGGTGAGGCACACGTCAGTCAGGCGGCCCGACCAATGGACTCATGCACTGCTTTCACGCCCGCCCCCGCCTCGGCCTCCCGGCGCCCGCGCTGCCTTCCCTCAGGCCGCCGCGGCGGCGCCCGCCCGCGCCTCCATCCGGGTCCCCGCGCGCAGCTCTCGTGCGGTGGCGGGTGGCGGCAGGCGCGGGGCTGAGTTGTCCCCATGGAGGGTCGCGGCGGCCTGCGGCGGGCAGCGGCCTTCTCTGCGGCTGTGAGGTGGGTACGGCGGGTAAGACAGGGAGCGCGGGCCCGTCGCCATTTTCTTAAGCTCAGATCGCCGCCGCGGGTGGCTGGGGGAGGACAGTGCAGCGGCCGGCGGCTTGGGGCTGCGAGTGGCTAGCACCGGGGGGGTGTTGCGGTCGCTGGCGGCACGAGCGGGGGTTGGGCGCCGCGTGGCAGGCCGGTCCCAACCCCCTCCACTTCCCGCCCGCGCCTCGCGGGCCGGCGGGGGAGGGGTCGTTCTTCACATTCTTCACCCCGCCCCTCCCCCCACTTCAATCAAATTTGGGCGGCGGAAGTCCCACCCTCCCGGCCGCGCCCGTTGGCCGGCGCCGCCTCCCGCTGTGGCGCGACTGGCTGAGGGTGATGCCAGGTCCTCTGACGTCACTTCCGCTATCGGGTTTGTGGACCGGGGAGACCTTGGCCTTGGGGGCCCGGGTGCCAGAGTAGAGGTTAGGGGTGCGGGGAAGACCTCTCGGCGGCAGCTGGGGCTATACTCCCAGCCATTATTCGCGCGGCTTAGCGCAACTTTGCAGCCCGTAGTGTCTGGGCGATCGGCCCGCCGCGCGCCGTCCTTGGGGGGGAGGGGAGCGGGCGGAAGTCGAGGCCCGGGGGACGGGCCTGTGTGCTGCGACCTGGGTTCCCGCCAGCGGCAGGCTAAGCATTAGCCGCGCGCCTGCACGCAGGCGGCCTGTGTGGGCACCTCGGTAACCTCTCTGTCCTTGGTCGGCCAGGGCCCTTGGGCTGTTCCAACTTTTTACATTTTGACCTGACAGCCGCTTCGGGTGTCAGGGGAAGGGTGTCTCTGTCGTCCCTTTTTCATTGATTGAGAATGCCTTAGCAAACGGGGACATGGTATTGAAGACTTGTGCAGCGTTAAATTCAATGGATGAGTTACCATCTCTGATCAGCAGTGCTTTTCCGTCACTCATTTCCTAAAGTTTAATTTCCTTTGGCATTCCGCTGCTTTTATTCCTGCTCCTTAAAGTTATATGATAGTGTAAGAAAATTTAATGTCAACACCTGCATTTACAGTAGTTTAGAAGAGCAGTTTCTGTGCATGTTTTGCTGTTGTTTGGCAGTTTAGTTTACTTTCTTCCAAGAGTATGTTTAAGGAAGTAAAAACTTGGAAATTGAGTTTTGTGAAAATGTTTGATTTATACATAGTTGCTAAAAGTATTAGTTTGAAATTTCGAACTATTTGAAAGTAAACAAATGTCTTGGATTAAATATCATTAAAAAATGTGACACTTGGATACAAACAGTTATAGTTGGGGTTGGGGGAAAGTGAACCTTTGTAGTTAGATTGCAGTCACACCTAGAAGGTATTTTATAAGATCATGAAACAGATGGAGGGTCTTCACAGCTTCCCGCTAGATTGAACCTGTTGAATTGCAGAAGCTCAGCAAATTTGCAAGTATGTAAAGTGGGGCGAAGATCTTTATAAAAAGGAGGAAATTTGTAAATCACTGAATTCAAACTTGAGTGAAGAGTGCTGTTGTACAAGTTGGTCTCACATTTATGTAACGGTTACTCCTGTTAGCACTAACTAGAATGTCTTGTAGTATAGCATACTAATTATTTGTGCACCTTTTCTTTCAATAGCTTGATAGTGTAGTTTTACTGAGAGTAAAGCTTAATAGAAGTTGCTTAATATTAAGCGCGCTAACCCATTGTTTGAATATGTAGGTCTGATTCACTGGCTGATGAAGTCATTTTATGTGGTGGTCATCAGAATTTTTTTATATAAATAGAATTGAAAATGTTAGTTTGCTAAGTGAAATTACTGATGAGGCTATGTGCGTGTATATTCTTGCAAAATATCTTTTTCTAAGGGTGAGTGTCAAAAACTTTAGAAAACAATCCCAAAGAGAATGTTTTCTCACGGTATGGCAGTGGTTCTCCCCAATAATAAAAAGTCTTGTGTATATTTATATTTGGTGGAACATGTTTCCCTCACTTTAGTTTTTAGGAGTTGGCGTTTATCTTAATCACTTAATTTTTATAGCGTGACAAGCTTTTAGTTAGACTGCAAAGGATCTTTTCCAACCTTGACTATTAGTTGGCAATAGTTTTTCCCTGTCTTGAGAATGAAAGTATCTGGATCCCCAGTAATGAGTTGTCAACATTGCCTCATGTGACCTCTGAACTGGAGTAAAGGAGACCTGGTGCTGCTTGCTCTATGCCTGTAGTCTAAGCTACCGACACTTGGATTTGATAACCAGTTAAAATGAGAGCCAATACTTTTCATTCATACCAAGTCTTTGAAATCCAGCGTTTTATGATTACGCACATATCTCTGGTCTGGTTTTATTTTCACTGCTCAGTAGTGACATGTGAATAATGGCTACCAAATGGGTAATGCCATTCTAGTGGATTGTCATACCTGCTTTTCAAAAATAGCTTGCTCTACCTGGTTTGCCTTTTCAATGTATTAGCCATTAGCCAAAAGTGTTTCTTCTCCGCAGCTTTATCTCAGATGTGAGGCTATTGCATCAGACGATTTCTTAGGATCCCTCTGGATCTACAATTTAAGTGTTCCAAGGTACCTGGCAATTACACTTTTTTAAGTGTTACCTTTGCTTCTCTAGGAATATTTTAAGAAACTGTAGATTTCTTTGAAAATGATAGACATTGTTAAATGCATTTTGGGAGAGTTCTGTTCTTCTGCACTTTGTGACAGTATTCATGATGGTGGAATTACACTGCTTTTTCGTTTGAGAGACTATCTCTCCCCTAGTTTTCATTTGGTCGGTTGTATGACCTATTGCCTAGGAGGATACTTTAAAATTTTTCTTAGTGCATTCACTCTTGTACAGTGTAAACTGAATTGTCTCCTAAAGATAGAATGGATTATAGTAACTGGAGTCTAGATTAAATCACTAGTATCTACTTTTCCTTGGTTTGGGGATTTGCAGGTTACATAGTAATTTTTTGACCTGGGAACATCGTTAGTATAATGACAGGAAGGCAGATGATTTTAAAGGATTGGGAAATAATGCTGTGTGTGTATATATAATGACCATTTAGTTACCCAAGTAGTGTCCTCCACCTCACCATTAATATTTGTGTTCATGGGTGGGCTTGTAGCAGAGTTTTGTTTCTTAGGTATAGATTCTTAGGTATAGAAGAGTAGCATGAAATGCACTGGTTGCAAGGAAAGTTGTCTCAAACTAACAATTCGTATTGGAATATTTACAAAGGTTTACTAGGGGATAAATGGGCATCAGCCACCTTTTTTAAAAAATTTGGATTTTAGACACATTGATGTAATCGATGAGAATTTATGTGCCTGATTTTTTTAAGGGTGAAGGAAAAGGTTTTTTCCTTTGGAAAATAGGACGTAATATTTAAACATTAGTCTCGGGCTTAGCAGGTTTGGTGGGATAAGAGATTGAGATTTTACGTTAGAATTAGGTTAACTTTCATTACAAAAACTTCATTATGTCAGTAGCTGGGTGTGGTGGCGCCTATAATCCCAGCTACCTGGAAGGCTGAGACTAGGGATCACTTGAGCCTGCAGGTTCAGGACTATCCCAGGCAAAATAAAGAGACCTAATATCTAAAAAAAAAACACACAAAAAAATTTCATTGTATTTGAAATCTTCATCTTGTCAACTTGTATTGAAAAATACAGCATATGCTCTGCAAAAGGTAGCAAGATAATTTTGGGGGGGGGGGTTGCTTAATATTGATGCGTTAGTAGTTAGCCAGCGTAGTCGGGTACAAAATTTCATTGGCTTTTCCAGTATTTGATATTGAAGGAAATCTTTATTGAGTATAGTATAGTATAGTAGACAGTATTCTAATTTTGTTTATACTTCATTGTCTGCAAATGAAAGGAGATTTAAGAAAATGTTTTCTATGTATGGAAGTTAGGCCAAATGAAATTTACACAGTCATAAGATAGTATGTGAATACTTTTTTTTTTTAATTTGGCATTCGTTGTGTATATTCAGACGTGTGTTTAGGACCCTGACTTTTAGTCTTATTTTGGTCATAGATGTGATAAAAGTTATAGATAATTACAGAAGAATCACATAATTTCTGGGTGCTGTTGACAGCCCTCCCTAGTACCAGGTAAGGGTGCAGGTTAAGAATTTTGACTTGGCCGAGCACGAGCATGGTGGCTCGTGCTTGTAAGCTTCAGCCTATGAAGTGGCCGGGGCTAGGGATCGTGGTTCGAGTCCCACCTGGGGCCCGTAGCGAGACCTAGTTCCAAAAAAATAGATGGGCGTGGTGGTGCGCACCTGTAATCTCAGCTACCTGGGAAGCTGAGGCTGGGGATTCCTTGAGTCTGTGGTACCCCGGGCAACAAGAGCCTGCGGTTCCACAGGCAAAAATAGGAAGACCTAGTCTCAAAAAAAAAATAAAAAAAAAGAATTTTGACTTGAAGGTACGACTATATACGTACATTACACATTATGATAGCATATATTGTTTTTACTAAAGTATCAGATTTTAAAATATAAGTAGCAGTGAATGTGTGAGAAAAGTGCACTTTATGAAGTTGTAGAAAAAGCAAAGTTAATTTGTACATTTAATAAGTACATTTGTTAATGTTAATAAGTACATTTGCTTTTTGTAGCCAACGTCTTTGATTTGAAGGTATTTCTCTGCAGATTTTTCTGGGAGGGTAAAATTAACAATTTTCATATTGTTTTAATTTACTAAGAATAGTTGATATTTGTTGAGTACTTAATTCTGGATCGTGGAGGTATTTTACCATGTGTTCCCAATCCATAAAACAATCCCATGGGGTGTGAATGTTGAAAAAGATGAGATAACTGAAGTTGGGTTGAGGGGAGTAGGTACAGTTTCTAAAGACATGACCACTGAGTACTCTCAAGCTTCGGTCTTAACTCCTTTTTTGTACTGTGTGGTGCCGAAGTGAGTTTTTTTTTTTTGATCCATTCTTTCCAGTTTGCATTGTGACTTATAATTTTAATGGGGGTTGTTCAAGCTATACATGAGATGTAGTATATGAATATGAATAGAAAGGAAATTTGGAAGATATTTGCTTCAAAAAAGTTACCTGAAATATTAAATTAGCAATAGTTTCACTAATAGCATCTTGTCTAAAAATGTTTACTTAAATATATGGTATCGTTGGTTTCAGCTCCAAGATACTGAGCAGCCATTATGTACTTGGGGCTTCTTGTATTTTATTTCTGCTACCCCTTAACCTGGTTAATATTTGTGTGCTTTTTAAGTTGAAAACAAAGATCCAGAGATTATATGATGTGTCTAAAGACACAGTAAATATGGATCCAAAATTCAAACCGGGTCTCTGATTCTGAAGTATGCTTTCAGAAAAGTTTCAAAAAGTATACTGCAACTTTAAGTGGAATGGTGTATAAGGAAACCAGGTCCACATAACTATCCTGTTGTTTAGTGTTGGTTTTCTCATCAATGTTATAACAAAATGACCTAGAACAAAAAGCTCTGCTGTATATGGATTGTGTTCTGTGTTTCTGAAAATTTGCTTAGCTAGTCATTGTCTCCTCAGCAGTTTCGTTTTAGCTTCCAAAAGTTGCTCTAATCTGTTCTCTGCCACACATAATAAACATTCAAATTTTGCTTTATTTTTGCATGCATTTTCCCCAGAATTGAACATTTGAATAAACTTTGGCACATAGTAAGTTTGCTTTCTACCGATACTGGTGCCTTATATTCATTCCTGGAGCAAGAGAAATAGGACAAAGTAAGTATGGTGTACTAACTGAAAACGAAAAATGAATTATTTTAGAGTCTCATTTATTTCATTTTAGATTCCTGTGTTTGATAATGATTCAGACATTTTAAATAAGAAAGTTGGTTGGGTGACTAGGTCAGGTAGAGGTTGGGCTAGTTTTGTAGTTAACACTTTAAAAAATGATGGTAGAAGTTCTGGGAAAAGATTCTTAGAAAGGCATGACTTTTTAGGAACTTCGTGTTTATACTGCATCTGACTTTGGAGAATTGTCAGAGACTTTAGATACAATTAAGTTTGTCAAGCTGTTCCTGTTTTCCTCTAATTAAGGGCTAATTTAATATCCGTTTACAATTTACGTTAGAGAGAGATGAGATTTCTTTATAAAATGGCACACATGAATGGCTTGATGTGATGATGTAAGTATGTGAATGTATATAAATCATCTTATCCTTCTAGATCATTTAGTCCAAAGTTATTGCTATTGCTGCTAGGAAATTAAAGGGCTGGAAATGCTCTTTTTTTTTCTTGATTGCAAATGAGTAATGATATTGTGAATTCATATACATGTTTTTGTTTAAGTCTTTTGTTGGTATACCTATGGAGTGAAATTGCTGGGCCATCTGGTAACTTTTTGTTGATTTGTTAAAACTTTTTTAAATACGTGCATTATTTCACTTTCCTCCCCGCAGTGAGAATTTGATTTCTCTTCCACGTCCTCACCAACACTTGATTTTTATTACATCTATCCTAGCATGTATGAAGTGGTATCCCCCTGTGGTTTTGCTTTAGATTCCCCTAATGACTACTACATGATATTGAGTGGTGTAAGTTGTTTTAAGTTATCTTTATGTATAGTGTGAGGTATAGGGGTCCAAATTTACTCTTTTATATGTGAATCTCCTGTTACAGCACTCACAGTTGAAAACTAATCTTCCATCATTGAATTATATTGTCACCCTTATTGAAAATCATTTGACCCAATGTATGATTGTTTTATGACTTTGAATTCTAGTCCATTAGCGATTTTTCAAGAATGGTTTGATTATATATTTTGGTTACAATTTGACTTCATAACTTTCTTTGACATTGTTTAATGCATACACTAAATAAGTAATCAGTTTATATTACTTCTTAAGTTACCTCTTAGTATGAGGTTGTAAACTGAAGGCTGGTATGGTTTAGATTCAGATTTCACGATTTTAATTGCAAAACTACACTGATTACATTATTTAATTCATGAAGTGTTGTACTAGGATGTTAAATATAATGGTTTCTGCCTTTAATCCTCATGGCACCTTCTTTTTTTTTGAGACTTAGGTCTTGCTATTTTTGCCTGTGGAACTGCAGGCTCATGTTGCCCGGTACCACAAACTCAAGCATTCCCCAGCCTCAGCTTCCCAGGTAGTTGGGATTACAGGCATGTGCCACCATGCCCAATTATTTTTTGGAGACTAGGTCTCACTACGTGCCCCTGGCGGGACTTGAGCCGCGATCTCTGGCCATGGCTTCCTAGGCTGCCACCTACAGGAATGTGCCACCATGCCTGGCCTCTCATGGCACCTTCTGACTATGTAGGAAGGATGCTTGTTTTTACTCAGATTTGGTAGATTACCTTCAGTTTTAAACTGCTTTTTAGTATGATATGGAATACATGGGTAAGTTAACTTAAAAATTAGGTTCTCTGTATAATTTTTGATATCCCTTGTACATTTATTGATTATACATGATATACATGAATTTGGGACTTTGAAGTCACCTGATCTCATCGGAGACTCTTGTGTCCGTTTGTAATGGATTTTTGTTTCTCACAGAAGGATCTAGTGACTTTGTGAATCCATTTTTAGTAACTAAGAAAATTGAAGTTAATAATAGTCAAGCCAGGTGCTTGGCGGCACACGCCTGTAATCCCAGTGCTGGGAACCTGAAACCAGGGATTGCTTGAGTCTGTGGGTTCAAGACTATCCCAGGCAACATAGACCTAGTCTCTAAAAAATAGCCAGGTGTGGTGGTGCGTGCCTGTAATTGCAGCTACTTGGGAGACTGAGGCTAGGGATCGCTTGAGTCTATGGGTTGGGACTATCCCAGGCAACATAATGAAACCTACTCTCTTAAAAAAAAGGTCACTTAAGATGGAGTAAGGTGATACCGAAACCTTGTAAAGTCTTCAAGTTAAGCAATTGAAAGTGGTCTAATCCTTTTTTCTCTCTTTTAATCACACAGGGGAACCAGGATTGCTGACTTGAACTTTTTCCTGTGATGCTCAGCTGTGGTGTGGTCCCTTTTCAGCATTCGCTCTGGGAATTCTCTTCACTGTGGGATGAGGTAGTAGGTTGTATAGTTTTAGGGTCACACCCACCACTGGGAGATAACTATACAATCTACTGTCTTTCCTAAGGTGATAGAAAAATCTGCATCCAGGCAGCCTCATAAAAATTTAATACGAGTGTAATGTTTAAGATTAACTTGTATAAAAGTGGAATAGTGCAGCATTTCTTTATGGTGTGCTAGTTCATTCTTTAAATATTGAAAACTTTAAAATGTAGACAAGGTGAAGGGTATATTTTTGTTTCTCAGATAGTGTTTGTTTGATGTTGATGATTTTATCTTGAATTTTTTTTGAAAATGAATTTAGTCTCCATTCCAGAAGAAAAGATTGCTCTATCAGAGTGAGGTAGTAGATTGTATAGTTGTGGGGTAGTGATTTTACCCTATTCAGGAGATAACTATACAATCTATTGCCTTCCCTGAGGAGTAGACTTGCAGCATTTGTTTCTATCTAGGTTATATTAAAACTTAAAATTTTTTTTCATTTGTATTTATACTTTGTTGATGTCAATTGTCAGTTTCTTTTTCCAGTATAGTATATCTGGAATAAACACAAAAACCTAACATTTTAAATTTTCATTTGGTATATTTCAGAAATTAAATGAAAATCTCCAAGAATAAAGTAACCAACCTTCCGAAAATCTAAATAGGGACTAGGCCATTTTGGGGTTGTAAAGTGGTTCACTGCTCCCACATCCTGATGAATATGACCACCCACATCCTGGAGGGTCTGTGCTAAGGTGGAGTCAAGTTGATTCTTTTATTCCAGTTTGGGATTTTGGGTGCCTTTGGACAGTGTTGTGCTTCATTTTTTAAACCTGTAAAGAAAGATGAACTCTGGGTTCTATCCTTGTTCCCTAGTAAATTAGCTAAGAACCTGAAAAGGAGATCACCTCTTCCCAGATATTTATCCTGAATCTTAATATCTAAAATGATCATAATGCTGTGCTGTTGGCAGTAAATTTGCATGTGAAAGAAAACATCAAGTTTTTCCTTTTGGCTAGGTTCAATAGAGATAATTTATCCTGGACTGACTTAATGCTATTTATTTCATTATAGACAGACACCTGCACGGACCAAAATTAGTCTTTGTTTTATGAACTTTGTTTAAAAACATTGGGGAAGACTGTTCATACTTCTTTCTGATATGCCAATGAAAAGTGGAATTATTGAAGGAGTTCTTTGGCTTGATCTTTGCTGAACGTTGGATAGCTTACCTTCTCTCACTGTGTGTCAAGTGTAGTCACAGTTTTATGGTTTTTCCATACATGCTTCCAGTATGGATGTCATCACCATGCTATACTTGAGAACTCACCCTAATTAACTGAGGTCTAGAGCAAACATCTTTTATAACATAAGCACCCATATCCTTATTAACCAAGTCTAGTAAGTGACTCAAATTGTGGAAAATGTTTTGCTAAAAACTCTTCAAAGCACCTTTATGGAGAGGTACCTCTAGAAGCTTAGTTTCGGTGATGACAAATGCCATGATCAGAATTTGCTTTTGTTTAATTCATTAATCAAAAACTCAGCAGGGTCCAGATCCAAATATTAGGGTCTTTTAACTAGGAAATAACTTGGCATCTAAAGGAGATATACAATAAATTTGCTCCAGTTGACAGATGGCAAGCAGGATTTATGCGATGTTATCTCATTTTCCAGTTTATCAAGGGGGAGCAATTTTATGGAATTTGATGTTTAAATTTTGGTAATACAGTTAATGTTTTTAAGACTGCTCTGACAATATATTGTAGGCTAGGTAATATACTTCTGGTTTGCATTATCTTATGTAATCCCCCCCCTTTTTAATAACTGTCTGAGGTTTGATTTTAAACATTTGTAGTCATGACCAGTAACTTTTAAAAATTATCAATGAAAGGATTCTGATTGGTTTGAATTTGATATAAACCCTGAGGAATATGACCTAATTTAACAAGTTAATTTGAAGTGCGTCCTCCAAGTAGAAGACCGGCAAGAAAAAAAATGGGTTCCTAGGAAGAGGTAGTAGGTTGCATAGTTTTAGGGCAGGGATTTTGCCCACAAGGAGGTAACTATACGACCTGCTGCCTTTCTTAGGGCCTTATTATTCTACGGTAACTCGTTTTATTAGTAGAGTTCTTTCTGCAGGTTTTCTCATAAATGAAAACTGCAGGAATACCAAAAGAAGTGATACTTGTAGACAGCAGCATGGTGCCATCAGTGATGACTGAAAGTCAACTAATGAGAATCTAAGATTTCTGACATACCTTTCTGGGGTCGGGGTCCCTGTAAAGTTTTGGAAGCATAGGGGACTTTCCTTGAGTCATATTCCCCTTTCTGAGGTCTTGAGATTATCAGCTTTCCCCCTCTTTGTAGTGTTTACTACACCTGAAAAAAGATACTTAGGAAGACTATTGATTTTGCTGTTTCCTACACTGTATTTAAGATTTATCTCACTAAGTTTCTGGGTTTCTTCAGAATTTAAAATATGAAGCATTTCTTGAGGATGGTAATACATTGTGGAAATTGAACATTGTACTGAATTCCTTATTGTATGTAACCCTGTGAGTGAATTTGTTTATTGTGTACAAGGACTGAAAATGGCTATGGAGATTGTGGAGTTGACTAATTTGTTAAATAAATATCATTAATAAAAATAATTACATTTACTTTAAAACCTGTGCTGTTTAAATCATTTCTTTAACCCTCTTCTCTATCCTTGCTTGCAGTTACATTTTTTCACTTAAAAATATTAAGGCTTAAGATCCTTTAAGGTGTTTTATGATTAGCTGTGACAGACTGTACTATCATTCACAAATGAAACTTAATTTGAACCATAGTCAACTCTTCCATTTTTTGTAAATGCTTGCATGTCTTATGTCTGTAAATAGTTATATCTGCTTAGGACACACTCTACTCTTAACACTAGTAATTTTTACTCCTTGAGTTTGTATGCAGACACTCCTTGCAGAAATTTTGCTCATCCCTTTTTGACTCCCATTCTGGTTTAAACATACACTAACAAAGTTTTTTTTTTTTTCCCCCCAGAGTAACCCCATGATTCATTAACATGAAATTATATGAAGTAAAGATGTTTGTAGGCATTTGTCACAAATCAAATGACTTAGTAAATTAAATTATGTTAACTCAAGAAATTAGAAGTGAATTCAGTGTTGTAGTTGTGAAATTTGAGAAATTGAAACTTAATATTTGATGTAGTAACTACAGCTGGTTTTCTTTGGTGTTGGAATTAACCTTTATTCCTTAATTTTGTTTCATTTTTTTGCTTTTTAAAATACTACATTCATTTATTTTTATTTTTTCCCCTTGATTATTACACACATAAATATATCACATCTTTTTTTTTTTTTTTTTTGGAGCCTAGGTCTTGCTGTGTTGCCTGGGATACCCCAGACTCAAGTGATCCCCAGCCTCAGTCACGTAGCTGGGATTACAGGCACGCACCACCATGCCCAGCTGTTTTTTGAGACTAGGTCTTGCTAGTCTCACCGCCCTGTCACCTGCAAACCACCTTTCTTGTGCCCTTTCCCACACTTACCCTTATGCCCCTCTCTCTGTCTCAATTCTGTTCGCATATAATTTTCTTGTCCGTTGTTTGTCTTCCTTGCAGCCCTTATATAAGTGAGACCATCCCTTATTTCTCTTTTTCTGGCTTATTTCCACTAACACATTCCTTCTAGCTCTAACCATGTTGCTGTAAATGCCTTAAGTTTGTCTTTGATGAATAATATTCCATTGTGTAGATATGCCACATACTTTTAACCCATTCTTCAGTTTTGGGGCATTCAGTTGTTTCCATATCCTGGCAATTGTGAATAGTGCTACAATGAACATCTGGGTACTTGTGTCTTTTAATTAGTGTTTTTGTGTCCTTTGGGTAGATAGATTCCCAGTGTTGGGGCTGCTGGGTTGAATGATGGTTCACTTTCAGTTTGAGGGTCCTTCACACAGCCTTCCACAATGGCACTCCCACCAGTAGTGTAAGAGTGTCCTTTTTTCTCCATGTCTGCACCAACACTTGTTGCCCTTTTTTTTTTTTTAATATGGGCTATTTTTAAGTGTGTAAGATGGTGTCTGAGTGTGGTTTTGATTTGCATTTCCTGAGTATTTTTTTTTTTTTTTTTTTGAGACTAGGTCTCGCTGTTTTTGCCTGTGGAACCGCATGCTCACGTTTCCCGGGGTACCACAGACTCAAGCAATCCCCCCTCAGCTTCCCAGGTAGCTGGGATTTCAGGCACACACCACCACGCCCAGCTATTTTTTTGGAACTAGGTCTCACTATGTTGCCCCGAGCGGGACTGGAACCACAATCCCTAGCCCCAGCCGCTTCATAGGCTGAAGCTTATGGGCATGCATCACACCGTGCCCGGCCATTCATTCTTTCTTTCTTTTTTTTTTTTTTTTTTTGAGACTAGGTCTTGCTATGTTGCCCTGGGTAGTCCTGAACCTGCAGACTCAAGTGATCCCTAGCCTCAACCTCCCAGCCACCACACCTTGCTATTTTTTAGAGACTAGGTCTTGTTATGATGCCTGGGGTAGTCTTGAACCTGTGGACTATAGCTATCCCTGGCCCTAGCCTCCCAGCACTTGGATTACATACATGTGCCACCGCTTGATGATACCATTTTAACAGGAACTAGGTGATAACCTCATTGTGTCCCACCCCATACCAGTTTTATTGAGTTATAATTGAAATATAATATTGTGTAAACTTAATGGTGTACAGTGTGATGATTTGATACATGTACATACTGCAAAATTCTATCATAGTAAAAGCATATCCTTCACATCACACAATTACAGTTTTGTTATTGTGAGAGTTAATATTTATAGGTAGAAACTTTTAAGCAAATTTTATAACATTGTGACTAATCACCATGCTGTGAATTACAGCCCTAGAATGTGGGTTTGTACCCTTTGACTAACATCTCATTTCTCCTATCTTTCAGCCCCTGGTAACTACCATTCTACTCTGCTTCTGAGTTCAGCTTTTTTTTAGATTCTATGTGTAAGTGAAATCATTCAGCATCTGTCTGATTTGCCTCAACATAATACCTTTGAGGTCCATCCATGTTGTTGCAAATGATAATTCTTTTTTTTTTAATGACTGAATAATACATTTTTGTTTACTTGCAAAATGGGGTAAAATTCCCTGCTCTGTCTGTTCACACCAGTCCCTTGGGAGATTGTGCTGGCATAATGGATTGGATGAGCTCTAAAATGTGCACTTCGCTTGCATATATTACTAGCGATAAAATCCTGTGTTTTCTATTGCCTTAATATCTGTGGAACTCAGTCTCTCCTCACTATTACTATGTTCATGTTATGGCTGGATCCTGACAGCTAATTCTTAGCACATGATGGATACCCTGACTAATAAGCACATAAGTGTCTGTATTGTTCTTACTATAGAACTTGGATTCCTGACTCCAACACAACTGTTAGCTGTGTGATGTTCGAGAGGTGTTATAATTTGCCAACTTGTCAGTTTATTTGCAAACTGGGTATAAGAGTAGAACATAGATCTCTCAGTTGCAGTAATCAAATGCTTTGGTGTGGTGTTTGCCAAGTATACTGGACTTGCCCAAGACCACGTAGCTAATTTGTGTTGGAACTAGAGCACTTTATTCCTAGACACATTTTGGTGTCACTGAGTTCCATGGTCTTTGAGTAGTTTCCTTGGACCTCTCTACTTTGTTTCAGGTCTCCCGTCTCAAAACCTTTGTTTCTCAATGCTAGCCACTCTGGGCCAGGCGTGGTGACGCGTGCCTTTAATCGCAGCCTACGAAGTGAGGTCAAAACTAGGATAATCACTTGAGTCCACGGTTTTGAGACCTGCCTAGGTCAACATACCGAGACCTAGTCTCAAAAAATAGCTGGGTGTGGTGGTACATGCCTGTAATCCCAGCTACCTGGGAGACTGAGGCTGGGGATCACTTGAGTCCGGGCTACCCCTGGGTAAAATAGACCATTTTGGAGAAAAAAAGGAACTCTTCATGTTTCTATTATTTTAGTATTTGAGGGTCTTAAAACTTCAGCCAAAACAACTGTTATATTTAATTCCTCTTGTTTCCTCACTTCAGTACCATGAACAGGAGGCAAAGAAGATTGTAGATTGTATGGGAGAGGGCATTTCCAGGAAGGAAATACAGTAAAGAATAGGGACAGGCAAGCAGGGTCATGTGCATGGGAGTAGTGAGCAGGCTATTGTGTGTGAAAGGTGTGTGTTGCAGAAGATGAGGCTAAAATATCAACCATGCCTGGACTGTTCAGCCCATAACCGCTCGTGTAAGATGCCCGTTTCTTGTCTGGTTGGTCACATGGACCCACAAAAGATATGACTCCCTTCCAGGGCATCTTGTTCTTTTCACTGCAGTTGTTTCAGCTCAGTCAGACTTTTAGGTCTCTTCTCCCATTTCAGTCCCTTTCTAGCATCTCAAGTCCCGCACTTCCTATCAGAAAAGTAACTTCAGACTGCTGAAATACTGCATCTCAAGTCCCGAGAAACATTGTGAGACCTCAGCTTTCTGTTCACTTAGAAATCTCTACACCTTAGATTACTCAACTGTAAGAGCGGGGTAATAGCACCTACTTCACAGGGGTATCATGTGGGTTAAGTGAGATGATAGAAGAGTGCATAATAGTACAGAGTCTGGCACAAAGCCCCCAGAAAAGCTTTCTGCCCTGGCCTCCCTTGGCACAGTCTTCCCTCCAGCACATTAAAGTCAGACAAGTGTGGTCTGAAGACACAAACCAGCAACTTCACTCTCCTCTTTGTTGCTGTTTCTGGGGAGGTGAACCCCTCAGCCTGTACTTCCAAGAAAGTGGAGGATGAACAGGACCAATGAAGGAAATAGCTGTCCAGATTATGGCACAATAGGATGGACATGGGGCTCCAAGGAGAAGGCAGTGTGATGAGAAAGTCTGCCCTGGTGACATCTGGCTACAGGTCTAATAGACTATTGGGAAATGTAGGCAGGACCCTCTCTCTCCATAGTTTTGGGTTGAATTGGATTGATGTGAGTGAATACAGGTCAAGTGCTGCATGTTGGCTGTCATTGACAGTACCTTGGGTCCACCTCTCACATCCTGTGAGACAGGACTGAAGGAGGTCCTGTCAGCATGGTCAGGGACTCATTGTCCTGCGGACCTGACTGAATTGAACCTCTGGCACTAGTTGTCCTGTGATGGTGAGCTCTTCTGTGACATCCATAGGATACATGGCTCTGCACCCTGGGTAGATAATGGACCAATTCTTTGACTCTGGGAGATTTTACAGGAGACCTAGCAAAGCACTGTCTAGTAGAAATGGAATGTGAACTACGTTTATACTAGTAGTTATATTAAAAAGTAAAAAATGCAGGTGAACATTTCAATGTATTTTATTCAACACATTCTATCTAAAATACTGTTTCAACATGTACCAGTACAAAAATGTTAGTGAGCTGTTTTATTCGTGTTTCATACTAAATCTTTAAAATCATGTATTTTGTAAAACAGGACTAGCTGCTTTCAAGTGCACATTGCCATTACAGGTTTTGTGGCCACATTAGACAGACCTGTGTCTGAAACTAGCCTTGAGAAATAGAGCCAGGCTGCCATCTGGTGGCCGTGCCATCAAGTAGCCTGGCCACCCTTCCAGAGAAGGTCTAGTCTCCTAAACAGGAGTTCCTGCTTCATGCCCTAAGGGGCGTGAAGGGCCCTCAGCCTAGTGTGAGAGCAAAGAGAGCAGAAATAATCCAACTTAAGCGGTTGAAAGTCCCCAAGGAAAAGGCTCTTACAGTGCCCTTAAATTTGAAAACTTCTGAGTGACAGAAGCATAAATAGGCACTGAGAATAGATGTGGGGGGTATAGAGAGGAAATGGCCTGTTTGGGCCACACAATATATAACAATCTGCCCACAGGTGAAGAAACCGTGTTATCAGCATCTCAGGTTATCAGCATCTCTCACCCAGACCATGGAAATCACTTTAAAGAATGGTGTTTTGTTTTTGTTCTTCACTGTACAATGAATATGTTTTGTGTTCAGAATCCAAAAAGTGAGCCGGGTATGGTGGTGCATGCCTATAGTCCAAGCGCTGGGAGGCAAGAGGCCTAGGATTGCTTGAATTCACAGGTTTGAGACTACCCCAGGTAAATAAAGTGAGATCTAGTCTCCAAAAAAAAAAAAAAAAATCCAAAAAGTGAAAAGGCAGAGCTTCTCCCTCCAAATCCCCAAGTCCTCACTACTACACTCCCTTTAGTGCCCCATCACAAGCAATGCTATCCTTGTACATACATTATTGTGCAAACTGTAGACTGTTTCTTGAAACAGCTCCCCCAAATTAGAGGCAGCTATAATTTTGGTAGATTAGAAATATCTTTTTTAAAAGCTGGTTTATTTAGATGTACTTTGCATATGTTAAATTCAGTTCATATATAATTTGATGAACTTTGAAAACATTATATAGCAGTGTAATTTTACACCACTGTAATGATAGATAACATTTCTGTCACCATTAGAGTTCCCTCATCACCTTTTGCAGTTACTCTTCTTACCCCCTCCAGCTTCTGATAACAACTGATCTGTTCCTTGCCTTCATAATGTGGCCTTTCCCCAAAATAGGTGCATGGGATCATAGTAGAAGGTAATCTTTTTGGTCTGGATTCTTTTACTTGGCACATGGGAGTGTTGACATATGTACTTACGCATTTTATGTCAAAGCAGTACATTACTGTTAAGTAGTATTTTATCCTACGGATGTTTCACAGTGCATCCATGTTTCATAGTGCATCCATTTACCAGTAGGTAGACATGTGGGTTGTTTGCAGTTTGGGGCTTTTAAGAATAAACTTTATATGGACATACTAGTCTGATCTTTTGGTTCTTTTGAGTAAATACCTAGAAGTCAGATTGTTAGGTCATAGAGTAAATGAGTGTTTAAAGGAAAATGTCATACTGTTTGCTAAAATAGCTGTATCATTTTGTATTATCAGCAATGAGAGTTCCAGTTATGCCAAACCCTCACCAACACTTGGTAAAGCTGGTCTCTTTACCTTAAGCTATTTAGTGGGTGTGTGGTTGTCTCGTTGTAGTTTGAACTTATATTTGCGTATCATCCAATGCCATTCGTGATATATTCAATAAATGTATGTACCATACTATCCTCACCACCAAAGTTCTGATACCACTCACCACTATCAAATTATTTTATCCTATTTGAGCTGTCTATCAATTATGAGAGATCTTTATTTTATTTTATGTTTTTATTATATCAAGTCAACTTTTTTATTTGATTGCACATGTATATATTTTTTACTTTATTGTATACCCCAAGGTTCTCCCATCACCTTGTCACCTGTGAACCATCATCTTAATCTCTTGTGTTCCTCCCGTGCTCTTGCTTTGTGCTTTAGTTCTGCTGACTGTTTTTCTTTATATATTTTAATACAAGTTTTTGTTGACAATATGCTTTTGCAAATATTTCTGACTGTAGCCTATTTATGGTCTTATCAGTATCTTTTGATGAACAGACGTTTTTCACTTTAGTGGGATGCTTCTCCAATTTCTCTGTATGTTGGCTTGGCTTCATTACCAGAAGAAAGAAATCTTTTCCTCTGGTTCTCACTGTCTAAGGCAGAATTTTCCAACAGTGCAAAACCAAGAGCTGCTGTCTGAGGCTATATGTTCCATTACTGCTTATTGTCCCCTTCCCCCGATTCAGGAAATTGTCACTTCTTTTTTTTATTAAGGTAATGTTTTCTTTTTTCCATGTAAACTTAAAACTTAAAAAGATTGATAGAACTATTTCTCAAAGACCATTAGGAACATACCTCAAGTAAAAAGGCATTAATTACTCTCTAGTAACAGAACATACAGCAAAGAACTTTGTGGGGCATTTTAGAAGAGGCAGGGAGAGGGTTTTTAGATTAGGTCTGTGACTGGAGTTGGTTAAAGAATGGTATTGACAGGGGTTATTCAGGAATCATAAACCAGGGACTCACTGTAACAAATAGTACTCTTATTTCTAGAATATGAGTTTATGTTACTCTTGAGTTTGTTCATACGTGGCCTTAGAACACAAATAGTCTGTTGAGACAAACTGCTGCTTCAAGAGTTTTAACCGAGTTTCTGATGAGGGAACATTTTGCAAGTTACCATTTTGCTTTTGTTTTTATATATTATGTCATTCATGTGGACCTGACATTACTGAATTGCAGCCTTTCATAAAAAAAATTAGGATAGCCTGCCAAATATTGGCAAAGATCAGAAACCCAGTAAAAACTGTTGGGCAAGTAAATGTCTGCTTAGGAATAATGCATTCACAAATCTACCACTTCTTTCTCTATGATTCTCACCATATAAGATGGACCATAAACTAAGTAGCTTCGAGAAAATATGGGGGAATATTTTTATAATGTTGATGTAAGGAAGGTATATCCAATAAAGATAGAAAAAATGAAGACACTTATTGGAAAAAGATTAGTGATACATAAATAGAGAAGCTATAGTCCAGTAAGGAAAGGCCACTGTGGAGTGTGGTTAATGTGGTACAGCATCTGGCTGTGGTGACCCACGGCTTTAATCCCAAGCTTAGGACGGGAGGCTGAGACTGGGAATTGCTTGAGTCCGTGGGTTCGAGACTCGCCCGAGGCAACATAGACCTAGTCTTAAAAAGTAGCTGGGTGTGGTGGTGCATGCCTGTAATCCCAGCAACTTGGGAGGCTGAGGTTGGGGATCGCTTGAGTCCAGGGTACCCCAGGCAACATAGCAAGACCTACCCTAAAAAAAAAAAAAAAAAGGTGGTTCAGCAGCAGACTCCTGCTTACCCAAGCTTTGAGTTGCCACTGTTCTTCTCATTCCCTCCCCATGACTATGTTACAAGAGCCTACCCATCTCTGTCCAGTGTAGGAATCTCTTGAGTGACAACCTGCATACTGTACTGAAGGCTCTCCTTGCCCAATTCTGCTCCCTCTGTTTTCATAGGACAAATACTCACTGTGAAAGCCTTTTCATTGATCTCATCTGCTTCCTGGAAGACCAACACATACATAACTTCAAAGAAGATTAGGGATATTTGTAAACAGGCAATTCACAGGATAAACATGAGAAGATGCTAAATGTCATCAATGGTGAAACAATTAGGAAAACGAAAATTAAGGGCAATAAGGCAATAAAGACAATATATGTATTGTCTAGCTTCTGCTTAAAGTGTAAATTGTATAGTATTGATGTATAAATATAGTCGTTTTGGAAAGCAGGTCACATAAATTCAATATTTTGAACAAATACTGAATTTATGTAAATACCATAAATGTATTTACATAATTTTATATTTACATAATTTCAGAATTTTCTTCTTTGGAGGCCCATGGTAATTGGTCTGTTCCTGTTGCACCAAGCCCAATATATACAGGAGACAGAAGTGGCATGGTATTTCTACAGAACTGTTTTATCCACAGAATCACTGTCATCAAAAGTGATAAAGCTGGCCGGGCATGGTGGCTCGTGCCTGTAAGCTTCAGCCTATGAAGCATCCGGGGCTAGGAATCGCGGTTCGAGTCCCACCTGGGGCCCGTAGTGAGACCTAGTTCCAAAAAAAAAAGCTGGGTGTGGTGGTGTGCACCTGTAATCTCAGCTACCTGGGAAGCTGAGGCTGGGGATTGCTAGAGTCTGTAGTACCCTGGGCAATGAGAGCCTGCGGTTCCACGGGCAAAAATAGCAAGACCTAGTCTCAAAAAAAAAAAAAAAATAATGATAAAGCCAATGCCTCTTTTCTTTCTGTACTGCCTCTCAGGTAGTATCAAAATTGCCATATTCCTAGAAGTAATCTCCAAGGTGATGTTTTTTAGTATCTTCTTTAATTCCACTTAACTTCACAGTCACATAAATACCAAGTTTTTGTGTTTATGATTCCTCAATTGGTACACCATGTTTTGATTCAGACACCCGATAGTTGAATTAGATCTTGCACATGGGAGCATCAACCTCTGCCATGGGAAAAAATCTACAAAAAAACAAAAGCTCTCAATTTTTGTTGCTTGCTAGATTACTAGTCAGGGATCTTGGAATTTACAAATTTTCTCCATGACTCATAATACTTCCTTAAATGTTCTTCTCTGGTTTCAAAGTTTAAGCCACCAATATAGAATTTGCAGAATTGTCCCTTTCCTCTCTCCAAAGCAAGCTCAGTCACTTTAGCTGGTTTTCTTGCTGCCCAAAATATGTGCGTGTTCTCTCCCTATGAATAGGTCCTCTCTTACCTTGGCACTGTTGTCTTAAGACATTCTTTTCTTGATGGTCTATGCTTTGGTGTGATGCTTGCAAAGACCTACCACATTACGAGGTGACTTTCAGAATCATTTGTATTTTAGTGTCTTAAGTCTCTGGTTTCTTGTTGTATTTTTGTGAACTAGCATAATTTCCCATAAATAATTATTTTCTCAGTGTACTAAACTATTTGAAATCATCTTTCTCACTTTTCCTCTGTTTTTCCAACCTGTCCTTTGTTTATCCTTTGTTACTTTATTGACTTTCCCTTTAGTTCTATCCAGCTAACTTGCATCATTGTTTGGGTTTCTTTAAGGTTTTATATTTTTAGTGTTTTAATATAAAAATGCTAATAGAACAATTTGAGTTTTATTATTCATTATTGTTTACTTGATATTACTAAATATTTGAAAATTAAGGGAGAACCCCAAGGAACACAAAGATGTGAAAAATATATAAGTAAAATTTAAAAGATGTAAACAAAATTTAAAAATCAATGTGGCAACAATGAAATATTTAATGAAGAAATGATAAGATGTTTGGGATTAGTCTCCAAATAATTCTCCCTGTGTATGAAGGTGTGGGGCTGGTAAGGAATCAGATTAACACAGGTTTGTCAAAACATTGTTGGTCATTGGAACTAGGAGAAAGATACATGTGTGTCCATTACACATGTATATTTACAATTCTCTTTAAGAAAATAAAAGTGCTAAGATTAGGGGCAAAACTGCCCTCCCACACCTCCCTCTTCCAGATTCAGGGGTGAGTGCTGGGTTGCCCCCCACCACATCTCTGACCTGAGGGCATCACCAGGGTCCAAGGATCCCATAAATGGAACCTGGAAACAAAGGGCACTCTGCCCAAGTGGTTGTCATCTGCAGCCTGGATGGGCTGAGGCATGGATCTGGATCTCTCCCAGCCCCTAACCCAAGGGGGCTGGGGAAGCATGCTGGGCAATCTAGGCCCCACCCCCATGCTGGAGGAACCAGCATGCCTGCCTGCCTGCCTGGGTCCTGGGCTGTTGGAGCTCCCTTGCCAGTGGGGAGCAAGGGGGCTGATGACCCCTGGGTTGTCCATCACCTGGAGAGCCTGGGAGGGGGGCCAGGGTGGGGTTTTGGCCCCATCCACCAGCGGATGGTTGCATGGGACAACCATCTGCAGCCTGGATCAACTGAGGCATATTTCCCTCAGCCCCTAGCCCTTTCTCTCTTAGCATCTGGGCCCCGGCCCCATGCAGGGGAGGTACCCGCATGCAGGTGGGGTGTGGGGGGGAGTGGAGAGGAGAGGAAATGCCCCTTCCACTTCACTCTCACCGCAGCTAATCTTCAGGAGTAGGAAGAACATAACACAAACTCCCATCATAGAATAGGTGAGGACCAGGTAAAATCCAGCCCACAAATCTGAGCTGGACACAGGAGATGGACTATCAAGAGAAACAGTACATGCGAGAAACAGCTATAGAAACACGATGTCATGAAGTGCACCTATGTGCTCACCAGGTCTGAAAGAGCAAAGACCTTGCTTCGGAGATGCCTGCTAGGAGAGCAAGGCATCCCTCCCCACCCCATAGGAGAAGAGAGGAAGGCCAAAGAGTGGGGCATTGGCCCCACAGCAAAGCTGCAAACTGAGGCAGAGTTGATCTACAACGGCCATTCACAGATGCCTGAATCCACAGAGAAACTTCTTCATTGACACTGACTGGGGGAGACACCCCCTAAACCTGACACCAGAACAATAAAGTAAAAACAGCAGAACAACAGAGAAAGGAGTGGAGATGACAGCCTGCAATGAGAAAACATGGACAGATCACAAATAAATATAGACTGGCTGCCCAGCACAAGGTTATCACAGAAAACCTACTAGCATGGTTCACCTGGTCCCAAGAACAGTCCCTCACCCAATGAAAGGCTATTGCCACAGGAAAGAAAGAGACTAATGGACTGAACACAGACTAGCAAACAAAGAGAGGGGTGAGAGTGAATGGAGGGGGTGCCAGAGGGGGTGCCAAAAGCCAAGAGGGGGTGCTGAAGTTGTGATTTAAAGAATAAAAAAAAAAATTAGGGGCAAAAAAAATAGTGGAAAAGCTTTATAACATTCAAGGTAGGAATGATTCTTGACTGATACCAAAGCATGGCCAGTAAAGTGAAAATAGACAAATGGTTCTACATCAAACTTGAAAACATCTGCTCATCAAAGGACACAGCGAATTGATAAGGCAATCTAAGGAATGGAGAAATTATTTGCAAATTTTATCTCTGATAAGGGTTTAATGTCCAAAATACATGAAGATCTACAGCTCAGCAGCAAAAAATAATCTTAACAGGAAAGTGGGGGGCGGGGGGAAGCAAATAGTACTTTTAGCTGGAATTGCATTAAATTCTCAGCTCACATTATTAGAGATCTTGAATTGTGGCTTTTCTAAGATTTCACTTATATAAGACTGTAATTCTGCATACTCAATTTATGCAAAGATGAAAGTGACTCAAGATTTCTAAAATATTTGACATCTCCCCCAAATTTAACAAAAAATAAGCACCCAGGGCTGATTTTGCCCCACTACTGAGACAAAAACACGTTTGAATCATGAGCTCCATCCTGTTTGGTGGGAATGGACCCTAAGCTAAACATTTTCCTCGTCCTTTTTGGTTCTTTCCTGTGGTTGCACATGCACGTTTATCCAACTTTATTTGAGGAGGACCCTCTGCTTTTGTTTCCCTTCTCTGTCCCCTGACCTGAAGTTTCCACGAAAATTCAAGGTGTCACCTGAACTTCCTCACCCAGCTCTCAAGACTTTGTTGCTCTTCAAGAGTTTGTTGCTTCTCAAGAGTTTGTTGCTGTCGTATGGTCAGTGTCTTCAAACCTGTGTGATGTATTTTGTCGTTTCAGAGGTTACTTTAGATAGATGACTAACGGGTGCTTGTTACTTTATTTTGAGCCAAAGCAACTAGGAAGTGATATGAAACGCTTTTGTCAAATTCCTAGAAAGCGTGTCTGTCTCTTTTTAAAGACTTTGATTCTGAGCTGTTTCATCACATCTAAACCATTTTTGTTATCCGTAAAATAGTTTTTATTGGGAGCCTAGGAAGCAGGTACCAGAGCTTGTCTTACAAGCTCGTGTCCAGTTAGTAGGGAGGCTCCTTCTCCCACCGACGCGCGCGCTAGAGGATTGTGGGCAGGGCAGTTCTTCCCCGCAGGACTTTGTGGGCATCGCTGCCAGGTGCCCTCGGGATTGTAAATGCTGTAGTCCCGAGCCCTGCGGACTGTCAGGGCAGTTTAGTTCCCGCTCCGGGGCATTGTGGGTATTGTAGTCTCTTCACGGGTCGTCGCGCTAGCGCACCGGGGCATTGTGGGTAGGTTCTTTTTGCTTCCCTCCGTCGGGGCGCGGTGTGGTGTGACCGTCGTACCTCGCCTGTGGTGAGCGAGCCCGACGACAGGCTCCTCGGCAAGGAGTATTGGGAAACCTGGGCGACTACAGGTGGGGAGTGATTTGAATTTTTTCGCTGGGCTCGCATTGTTCGGCCGCGGGACGAGGGGTACGCGAGCAAACATCTCCAGTGGAGAGGGCTTGCTCCGTCACCACAGCGGCGCCGCTAGGCCGGGGTCTTGAGGAGTGACTGGCTTGGGGCAAAGCCCAGACTTGCCTCGATCGTTGCGGGGATACCTCGGGCACAACTGCTCTGGGCACGGGGCGTGCGGGCTCCTAGGTAATTCTGGCTAGAATTGCTGAGCTGGCTGGGATTTGCAGGTGTGTGCAGATGAGTCGGTTCCTCTGGTCTTGAGGTTTCTTTCGGCAAGGGTTGGGAAGACAGAATGAGGAGTATAAAGCATTTAGATTTAAGTTCTTTTACTGTTTCATTAAGAAAATAGCGCAGACACACCAAAGGATGAAGTTCCTTGTACTCATCCCTTCGATTCATCACTTAATGAAAGAGCCCTGTCATTTACCCCCAAATCCAAAGACAAATGTCTATCTCACTGGGAATTTTTAAAAATTACACTTCTTAGGGGTTTTGCAAATTTTGGGGGAACAGACTTATTCCGCAGTTTTCTTTTTTTATTGTGGCAAAAACCAAATATTTATGCTCAACAATCCCCCACCCCCAAACAGTTTTTAAGAGTAAAATACAGTGTTAACTGTATCCATATTCTTGAACAATGGATTCTAAACTTTTCCATCTTGCATATGTGAAATTATACTCCCTCACTCCAGCCCCTGGTAATCACCATTCTACTTTGTTACTTTAGATACCTCAGTAAGTGAATCATGCCTATTTGTTTTTGTGATTGACTTCTTTCATTTAGCATTATATCCTCAAGATTTATCCATGTTATTATGACAGGATTTTCTTTTTAAAGACTGAGTAATAATACATTATATGTGGCATATATATATATACATGTATATATATTGCACACACAAATATAAAGAAAAATACGTATATATCCATTTTCCATTTTCTTAATCCATTTTTGATGGACATTTAGGTTGTTTTGAAGTCTTGATGAACATGAGTAAATGTAAATACATTGCCCTATGGTCCCTATAAAATTCCACACACAAGGTTCCTGAAAAGAGCTAGTGTTTAAGTCAAGCTATATAAGGAATAAAGAAAAAGATCATTGTCCTTGCTTCCCAGTCATTATCTGACTGAAACCAAACCAAAAAAAAGGTTGGCATAACCAACCACAAATGCTAGCTAGGTAAGGGGAAAGCACTTGTGGTGGAGACAAAAATGAGTTGGCCTTTGATATAGGAAGTAAAGCCTGGTGAAGTTATCAGAGTATGGGTCAGGGGAAAAACATTTAAAATACCTATGAGGAAATATGAAGGGAGGGTTTTCCAGGCTTCCAAATGACGAGTATGTTCCACTCTGCCAGAGAAATAGCCTGAAATCAATACAGGTTCCCTGATGGAGGGATTAAATTCTCTGCCATACACTGAGTGGAATGTTCTTGCCAGAAGTGGTGAAAGGTCTCAAGGGGAACAATGTGAGGAAAGAACAACACAGTATACTTCTGTGGACTCTTCATCTTAATAGAATACACATAGTGACTGCCTTATCTAATTGCTGAGGCTTGGGAGCTTCATTTCCCATCCAGAGACTGAGACTGAGCCAACTTCTAGGTCTTATTTACAGGACACTGGGAAAGAAGGGGCTACTTTGATGCTCTCGTCATCTACCTTCCTTGTCTTCCCTCACCCTTGTTTATGTGAAGGCTGGATGGAAGGGTCCTTCTAAGCACCCCTCTCTTCTTTTTCTAGATCTGCCCATGCAACTTCATTGTTCTCTAGAAAGAGCACACAAGAAATCAGGAAAATGGCTCCAAGGTTCCTGACAACCAGGGATGAGGTAAACTCAGAAATTTCCTAGCTCTTGCAGAATATACCCTTTGCCTTTTCTTCTCTGTGGAAAGCCTTGATTTAGCTCTGATCTAGGTATGTCCCATCTCATCTGCAGCCTTTGTTGGACTCCTGTGCTCCAGTTGTGACTCAGGCATTCCTCAAGGAATAATTGATCAGTGAAATCAAATAGGGAATGCTCTTGCCTGTGTACTCAGTGATTCCCAAGACTTGCACAAAGAAAGACAGACTTTCAAAGGAAGACCTGCCTGAGCTGCCCTTGAAGGACTTGGCAGGTTGAATATGGAGGGAAGTCATACTTGTGGGGATGCAACAGGAAGCCTAGTATCTGAGAGATGAGGTCACTAACAGGTTGTCCCTCACAGTATGAAGCTTAAGCAGCCAGTGTCCTGTGGTCAGTTTTCTCTGTGTAGATGTTAACTACTTCCTGTGTAAGGATGTTAACCTGCTGTCCATTTGAGATACATGGGTAGGTTTGGTTTGACCACCCCTGCTTTACATTTATGTGAGTTTCCACATTTAAATATTCAAAGATTACACTTAAAATTAGAGATTGCCAATCTCTTAGAGAATAGATGCTGATTTCACACAGCGTGTTCACATGAACACAAGGTGACGGCACCATCTTCATTCACTTCTTACTTGCTCAACCTCTGGAAACTCTGTACCCCTTCTGAGCCTGGATGACACAGTTCTTGAGAATCCTGCAAACCACGCTGAGGAGTATGAACTTGAACTTGGAGCAAGCTGGATTTTGAGAATGCCATGTTGAAATCAAGGATTTGAAAGTAAATAGTAATTGAATATTTGTCTGAAAAGATTTTCCCCCTATTTCCCAAGATGAGGTAGTAAGTAAATTGATGCTATCAAATGGAGTTAATATTTACTTACCACCTCAATGATGCCAGCTAGACACTTTTTTTTTTTAACACTCTCTATTAAAATCCGTTGATTTGTCTTGCACTTGGATGGGTCTTTTACACGTGTGATTTTTTTTTTGGGTCATTTATTTAGCAATTACTGTTTATTAGTTTATACAAATCACTCTTCTAAACAATTTCTAAATATTAGCTTATATGATTCTCAAAGCAACCTTTTGCAACAGGTATATCTTTATTTTAAAAATGAGATACATGAAGTAATGACCTCATGGTAAATTATATACACATGTATGATTTAATAACATGCTTTGGTCACTAGGAAAACACCATTTCAATGAATTGTAAATACTTTTTTTTAAAGAAATATTTTCATTAAATCACACTATGACAGTGATATTAGAAATTCAACATATGAATTTTGGGGACACAGTTCTGTCCATTTAACATTTTGCCCCTGGCTTCCAAAACCCTTCATCTTCTCAAATGCAAATAAATTATTTTATCCTAACAGTCTCAAAAGTTTTTACTTTGAAGCATTAGATCTTGAAGTCCAAAGTTTCATCTAAAGATATAGTACACAGATGAGACATGAAGTGAGGTACCAGTCATCCTAAGGCAAAATTCCTTACCCAATTTATATACGCCCTTAATAAAAATGGTGGCACAGGCATAAGCTAGGTATCTTATTTCTAAAGGTAGAAATCTCAAAGAAGGTAGGGTGATGGTTCCCAATGAGCCCAAACCTAGCTAGGTAAATTCAATTAGATTTAAGGCTGGAGAATAATTACCTTTAGTTTGGTACTGTACTCTCCAGGCCCACTAGACTGGCAGCATCCCTTTGGTGTGGAAGGACAACCTTGCCTATGTGGCTTGCCACAAAGGTCCTGCTGAAACCAAGGAGTGGGCAACCTTGCCCCATGGACATGTGGGGGGATTGGCAGTCATTCTTTTTTCTTGAAGGATAGTACATGTTGAAGCCTTCATTCCATCCTGCTTTCTCTGTTTACTTTAGTCCCAGCTGGCAGTATTTCTGCTGGTGTAATTTTATCTCTATTTCTGGCTTCTGCTGAAGTGGCTGATTAAAATTGTGGTTCACACAGTTACTACTCTCTGTTAGATCTTTGTATAGCCATGCCTTAAGTAGACAGGCTTAATGCAGATCTGGTCAGATTTCCAGCAAGGATTTTTTTAGTAGATTTAGACAAGATTATTTTAAAGTTTATATGGGCCTACAATAGTTGAAATCACCTTTAAAATATAAAGTATGAGGAATCAGCTTTTATGTATCTACACACATATATACAGGTACAGTAATCAAAATACAGCATTATAGACACATAGATCAACAAAACAAGTGAGATTGACCCACTGGCAATATATGAAGGGGATTAGTAGTCTTGAACATCAGGGTTCACGTTTAAAGCAGGATTCATAAATCTTGCTGGGTGTGCCATGCCAACTTTCTTGTTGTCTTGGTCCTGGTTAGTGGCTAAATGAAGTTGACTAGTGGATATAGCTGGCTCCTGGTGAGCAGTGGTATGTTTTTGTTACAGGCACTAACAACCTTCAGGGACATTGCTGTGGCCTTCACCCAGAAGGAATGGAAGCTGCTGAGTCCTGCCCAGAGGACTCTATCAGGATGTAATGCTGGAGAACTACAGCCCCTTGGTGTCATTGGGTAAGGGTGATCTGTCTCAAGTATCACATTCAGCCAGTGGGCATCATAAGATTTTTCTGTAGTAACCACCATACTTATGGCTCAGCAAGAAAGCAGTTATTTTCCTTGTACCCCAGAGACTGTCCACATTCTGTGGAGCTGAAAATAGTGTAGTGTGTATAGTTTCAGATACTACATTCTAAAACTCATCCCAGGTCAGACCCCTCCTCTGAAGCAATCTTACTTCAAGTGGGAAATATTTGTGTTCACCCAAACACATGGTGGGACTTCCTGCCGAAGTTATCTTCTCTCAGCATTCAGAGCACCTTTGTCCCATACTGTGCTTTCTTCCTCTTTTCTGGGTTTTGCTTCCCCTGGCTAACTCAGTTATAGTCTCTTAAGCCACTTAACCCATGGTCACCTTGGTTTCTTTTTTTGTGACTAGGAATTGCATTTTCCAAGCCAAAGCTCATCAAACAACTGGAGCAAAGTGATGAGCCCTGGAGAGAGGAGAGTGAATGCCTTGTGGATCTTTGTTCAGGTGAGTGGGAAGGAGTGGATAGACCAGGAGAGTGGGCAGAGAGGCATTTAGCAGTTGAGAAAGGTAGAGCTGCTATGAGCTCCTGAAGAGAAGGCTTCTCTGAGCCTCCCAGGCTGCTGTATAGGGTACTGAGTGTTGCCCCTTTCCAGATTGTTACATACATCCTAGAAAGGACTTCTCTGGCATTCCACCTGAGGAGACCTGACTCTTTTCACATCGTTTCCCATCTCTGAACACTTTGAAGATTCTTTTTGTTTCCTAGGCTTTTGTTGGTGCTGATCTTCAGCATAGTACTTCCTTCGGAAACAAAGGCCGCCATCCCTGGTATTGTCCAATTTCTGTTCTAAACCCAGAAGCTTTTGGACTTTGGGTTCTACTCCATAAATGCCCATAACTTTCTTTTATTTTATGATGGATTATTTAAGGTTACAGCAGAGTTATACAATGTGCCTCCCCTATTTAAAACCATTTGACAGTCCCTGGTTGTGGTCCAGAAAGAGCCCTGGGTAGTGGAAAATCTGCAGACTCCAGCATGGGAAATTGGGAACTCCCCAGTTGGGATGACTTGGGCACTGAAAGCACCCTTCTCCTTCCGTCTTAGAAGAGATCAAAGAAATGTCAGGCTGAGCCAGGTCAGACTCCATAAAAAGCCTAACAGCAGAAAGAAGGGCTATAGTGTTAACACAGAATCTTTGGGAAAGCAAACAAAAGACAAGTATATCCCAACCTTCTGAAGTAGCAGCTGAGGCAAGAGCTCCACACACACAGCACCACTTTTGGGTCAGGTGCATATTGGTTGCGGACAGTGACCTGGACCACCAGGTCCAGACCTTGCTCTTCCTCTTGAGAGACCCAAGCTCCACAGAGCACAACCCTCGACAGAAAGGAACATCAGGGAGGCAGGGTGGGAAGTAAAGACTAGTACCTAAGTAGAGAATACAAGTTGCTGTGGGATAAAAGAACAATAGAGGTAAGCAACTAATGTCACTCTTCAAACTGAGATAAAGAATTAAAGCCCCAGAACCCTCTCCTGCCTCTAACTCACACCAAGGTAAAAACAATGCTAAATCCCCATTGTTCCAACCACATATGCATGCATAAATAGCTTTAAACAAGGCAACAAGCATGGAATAACTCAAGACAGAATGGAAAATCAAAATGAGAAGGATACAAGTCCGGGGCCAAAAGTGAAGGAGACAGTAGACAAACTGTCCGACAGTGACTTCAAACAACAATGTTGAAAATGTTAAATGAAATAGTGGAAAGTCAGTCAAAGGTAGAGCGGTAGATACAAGGTCTCAGAATGAGAATCCAAGAACAAAGAGTTCTTCATTAAAGAGACTGAATATATTAAAAAATATTTTTAGATTCTGAATGAGATTCTGAATGAAATAGACAAATTTAGAAAATGCTTTAAATAGAATTAATAAAAATAATTTAAGCTGTAGAAGACTCAAATGAACGAATTATACACTCAGAAAATCAAGACAAAGAAGAAACTATGAGAAATATCAGACTCAATAAGAAGAGGAAAGCTAAGAATGAGGAAAGCCAATAGGGAAAGAAAAATAAATTAAACCAGAAACATTATTCAGAAAAGAATAATAAATGAGACCTCAAGAATGAATCAAATATGGATGACCAGCAAGCAGAGAGAACACCTAAATTCTTAGATGCAAAAAGACCAACACTCAGATACATCACTGTCAAGCTATCAATAATTAAAGAAATTTTGCAGGAAGTAAGGGGGGAAAATAACTTAAAGGGGCTCCTAAATTAGGATTTCCCTGGATTTGGGTTTACATTACTTATTGAGTATAGGAAAAAAAAAAATGAAATGTGTAGGCTTAGTTTGTATTTTTAAAAACATATAAAATTAAATATTTTTTAAAATGCAGTCACATTATTCCCTTTTGGACATTTATTCACAGTATTTGGCTATTATATAAAGTTGTTATATATTCTTGTTACTTCGTTGGAAACACATGGAAAGATTTTCTTTCAAGATGCAGAGCTCGGCACCTTACTAGCTGCTTCACAGTAGGTGTAGGCTCATCATGATTTGGTTATACCACATTGTGATCTGACACTCCTAGACTTTTTGCATTCCCAGCAGCGGTGATAAGAGATGTTTCATATCTTCACTAACACTAGGTATTATAAAACCCATTTTTCTCCTATCTAGTTGATTTCAGGTAAAATCTCAAAGGAATTTTGCTTTCCATGAACATTATTCCCTGTGTTTATTGACTCTCTGTGATTTGATTATAAAGGGTATTTAGGCTGGGCATGGTGGTGGGTGCCTGTAAGTGGCAGCCTAGGAAGCCATGGCAGGGACTGGGAATCATGGTTTGAGTCCCACCCGGGGCAATGTAGTGAGACCTAGTTTCAAAAAATTAGCTGGGCATGGTGGCGTGCGCCTGTAGTCCCAGCTACCTGGGAAGCTGAGGCTGGGGATTGCTTGAGTCTGTGGTTCCATGGGCAAAAATAGTGAGACCTAGTCTCAAAAAAAAGGGGGTATGCTACTTTTCAAGTAGGCTTTTTCTTTCAGTGATTTATAAAAACTCCAAATACATTCTGGTAACATATAAGTCTTTAATTCAACTGAAATATTATGTGACTATTGGAATGGAAGGATAAATTTTTGTCTGATTCATTGATTTTTAAATTTTTTTTCTTTAACATTTCGATGTCATTTTTTTATTTTGCTTCTAAACAAAGATGTGGACTTACACATTTTAATACAGTTAGTGCTTCCATCTTTTAGATTTTGCTTTTTTCCTTGTTTTATTGAGATGTAATTGCCATACATCACTGAATAAATGTAAGGTGTATATATCATAATGGTTTGGTTTACTTATATTTTGAATGTTTATTGCAGTGAGTTGGGTTCACATCCATCATCTCATATAACTATAATGGAAAGCAAAAAGAGAAGAAATACATCCTTGTGATGAGACCTTTTTGTATTTTACTTTTTTTTTTTTTTTTTAAAGAGACTAGGTCTCACTGTGTTGACTGGGGTTGTCTCGAACCTATTGACTCAAGTGATTCCTAGCCACAGCCTCCCAGGTAGCTGGGGCTACAGGCATGTGCCACTACGTAGGCCTGGCTGGATTTTACTCTCTAAACTTTCATATATACTATGTAGTAGTGTTAGCTATAGTCACCATATTCATTAATCCCTTTCTCCTTTTTTTGGAGGAGGGGAAGCTTATACCTTTTAGCCACCTTCCTTTTCCTCCACTTCCTCCTTTCTTCATTCACTCTGGTAACCATGAATATCTTTTTTATATCTTATGAGCTTTAAAAAAATTCGATTATGTATATGTGAGATCATACAATTTTTGTTTTTCTCTTTCTGAAATATTTCAATTAATATCCTCAAGGTCCATTCATATTGTCTCAAGTAGCAAGATTTCCTTTTTTCTTATGGTAGTGATGTCAGGTACCTGTTGTCCATTTGTGTATCTTCTTTGAAGAAATGTTAGTTCAGGTCTTTTGCCTATTTTTAGTTTGATTACTGTTGCTTTTGTTTTTTCCTTTACTAGTGAGTTTAGTGAGTCCTTTATATATTTTGAATATTAACCTCTTTCACAGTTTCAAAGTGTGTTATAATTTTAACTTATTTATATAACCCTCTGATAGCAAAAGGGAAGGTCCTAAAATAGTTTCAGAAAAGGACATGGTAAAGAAGGCAAAGCTTATTTATTTCACAAGACATAAATACATAAAGATCACAGGTTAAGACAAAAGGACAGTGGGTTAAGTGTGTAAATGAGAACACACAATAATAAGGGACTTTAACATTCCCACTTAGATTTCAACATAGTTCTGGAAGTCCTAGCTAGGGCAATAAGACAAAAGAAAGACATAAAAGGAATCCGAATAGGGAACGAAGAAATAAAGTTATCATTATACGCGGATGATATGATTCTCTATGTAGAGAACCCAGAAAAATCAACAGAAAAACTGATTGAAATAATAAACTGATTTGGTAAGGTAGCTGGATACAAAATCAACACGCAAAAATCAACAGCATTCATATATGCAAAGAATCAATCAGAAGAAG